>JAWWEQ010049079.1:0-14290 GCA_035583055.1 Torymus tubicola
TATATATATCTCCGCTGACGTAAATTATTATTTAATGGCTTTATCGCTGGTTTGTAGCGTATTTAAAAAAAAAAAATATTAACCGATGAAAATATACACACTTAAGGTGAAGCGCACTGAACGACTACTACTACTGCTGCTGCTACTTCGGACGGGACTGCATACATATACTACTGCAATTGTCCATTAACGACGGTTCGAATGTATTATTTATTAGCTACTTAGAAGCCTGCGAATTTGCAATTTGCTATCGGTGTGTATGCACATACATACATATATATATACAGTCGTAACTTTGGTACATTAGCAAAGAATTCATCGCCTGTGTATATACATTATTGCAATACAAAACTGATTTACTCTATAAAATGTATATTATATTATACTTTTTTTAAACTAATATAGATACAAGTTTTTATGCAATTGACAAGAAGATATATATAATGTGGTATAACGGAAGGGTTATTACCTCCGTCGAGGTTATATTTAGCTATGTGTGAGAATGACAGGAATGCCTGGGTATATCTATATACGTAATGTAGGGCAAGTGCTCCGGATTCGTCTGTTTTATATCCGAATCGGAGCCCACGATTAAGCATGCAAGCGCCAGTCTGAAGTATTAGTTCGCTGAATTACACAGCCCGAGTGGTTGAATAAAGAGACTATATGTGATGGGGTCGGTTCATTCAGTAAGTTATATGCGTTAATGTAATTTTTTTTTGTAACTTATACATATATAGATTTCATCCATACGCTGATAGAAAAATCTGGGGAAAAATTCCCATGTTTTCTGGTTCTTTAACAATATCAACGAGAAGTACAAATTTTTACATGGAAACATGGTAAAAATTACTAGAGAAACAGTAAAAATTACCATTTTTCTAAGGGAAAAATTTGTACTTTTCGTTGATATTGCCAAATTACTAGAAAACATGGGAATTTTTCCCCACATTTTTCTATCAGTGTAGCACTTTAGTACAGAAACAACGTAAAACCACAGCACGTCACGGGCCAACTTTTCAACAACAATATCTGTCACTATATATACAACAACCTTTATCATCCTCTTCGTACTTATTGATCGCGTATATAGATATACGCATAGCGTTATCTGCGCAGCACTTTTACGTCGCACAATTACTTAATCTCGTTATCTCTCCTTTCGTTCTCTTACACATACGCAGATAACCTCCGGATACCCATATAGCAATACAACCATTATTCGCCCACCCATATATTCTCTCGCCTCGTACATTTCGCGGAACTATATATATAGGAAACTTTTCCATACGCGCCTCGCGTGAACCGCGTTCGTCTTCTTATATATGAAAGCTCACACACACACGTAGATCAGAGTATATAAATCAAAGTACGCTATGTATGCTTACGCTTTCTTATATATACATGCATTATACACGTATATATATATGATGTGTGGTGTCTATAATACACATACCCTCGGCTCTCGGTATAACAGGATTGTATGTATATATATATATATAGCTGCATCAGGTATACACGATTCCGACCCAAATATATATAAGCGCATGCGCCTGTACGTATGTATGTATGTGTGCACGAGTAGTGTCGACACAACAAGTTCAAGTTTAGAATATATATACATATATATCCGGGGTTGAACAGAGAGAGAGAGAGAGATAGATGCTCACGAACGAACCCGCGCAGTGTATACGCGAAAAATCTTCTCGCTCACGCGCGTGGATCATGCAAGTCAAATGTATGTTATATGTATGTACGAGCTATATATATATATATACGTATATATGGTTGAGAGAGCGTTGAAATATGAGAGGTTTTCACTTATATAGGTTGTATGTGTATATATGTAGAGGCGCCGTGTGTATCAGGATTTACGAGACCGAGTTCGCCGAATAATTGGAGTATTGTAGAACTATATAGCGGCTGTAGTGTTGCGCGAATTTGCCATATGTTAGATATACTATAATGTATATATATATAGGGCGGGCGGCGCATATACATTTTTTTTTTGGAATTCGAATGTAAGTAGCCGCGTGGGGCGCACGAGGGAAGTTATTTACGTGCGAATCGTGGCTACATACTATATTTGTAAAAATTACACGTGTGATACACGAGCGATGTATATAGAAACAGGTAGCAGCAGTAGCGGTGGCGGCTCGAGGGATACATATTACACATTATTTGTACGAGCTGTATATAACATATATATACGAGCGAAGGATTAATTTGACGGGTCACGGTGGCTTTATACGTGTGTATATGTTGACAAAGAAAACGTAAAGCTGCGCGGTGGTTATTTTCCAAAACCGCACGTTATATATACACACACACACACACGTACACGAGGTATCAGTAATAATCCCTTCACGCTTTTCACCATCGCTCGCGCGTCCACTTTTCATCCTCTCGCTATATCGCGCATTCCGCGTATATATACAGCAAAGAAAAAAAAAGAACAGAAAAAGGAAACTATATATACTCGAACGACAACCCTGCAAAATCCTCTTCTCTTCGCGAGAGAGCTCACGAATGAAATGGAAACCTTGCGCTATATGTATATGTATGTATATATCTGCACTATACGGCACACTTTCCTTCTCTCTCTCTCTCGTGTGCGCGCTCCCCTCGCGATCATAAATATTGAAAAACGAACGCGCACGCGCGCGCGCGCAAGCGATAACGATCGGTGTATAGGTATACGCGACGGTGTTGGAACGCGCGCGCGCGCGCAGCGAATTTCTGGAACGCGAGATCGCGCGCGCGCGCGCGCTTCTGTGGGCGTACGTCGCGCGCACACGCGCGATGGAATTTTTCGTCGCGATTTATGTATATATATACGTGCGCACGGTGATCTTTTTCCCTTATTTTTTTTTGTTTGGAGGGTGTGAGGGGAAGGATAGAGAGTGAGTGAGTTGTGTAATGGATCAATTATGAGGGGGTAATTGTATGGAGTGTGATTGTGGGGATGAGTTGCGGTAGAAGCTGCGGGAATGCTTGATTTATATAGATGTGGAGTGTAATGAATGAAAAAAAAGGGAGAGAGGGTGGTGGTGAGATCACCTGTAGAGTCAAGATACTAGATTACTATGTATATAAAGATACGTTTTAAATTTTTATTGGGCATTGTTCTTTGACCAAAATAAGAAGGGATAAGTAGCGAGTATTATGGCAGTGGGTTGTACAAAAATGTGTAGTTTTTAATCATTCTTTTTCTTTTGCATAACTTTATTAACGATCTGATAATGTCAGGGATAGATCATGTCACTGGTATAATAATATGTTCTACAGTCAATTTATAATTACAAGTCATTTAAAATGATATTTTACCTCATTTCTTAAATCTGTTCTATCACTGTTTTTAATTTTTACTTATTACTCAGTATTATATATAACTTTAAACTTAGATTTTAAATTTGACGTGATATTTTATAACTGTATTGATCTGAAATTAATGATTGTTACTTTCTTGCCGAATTTTTCAAACATGTTATATATCTAGCGACGTACCGATGTATTACATCTAGATGTATATTTACTTATATCGTAAACGATTATTTACAATAAACGAAATACTAATACTAAATATACTAACACTATTTCAATCAATTCCACGATCAAGGTTACACCAATCCTCTTTAAAATCAAAAAATTACAAACATCTACCGTGTCACCTTGTAACCATACTTTCCCACCTTAAATCCATCCATCTCACCGTACACATATATATATATATCACCTCCTCATCACCAAAATCTCAACAACCTCCCGCATACCATATACATGAACGACTTTCCCTTCACACCCCCATATACACAATTAACGGTCCCCTTAGCCTCGCCTATACATATACATCAACATCAGCCACCTGCACACTGTCACGTATATATATATATATAATTCAATTTATACCCACACGTCGCTCGCTCTCTTTCTCTCATTTCCTCGGTGGTAATGGCCGCGACGCGACGACGGGAATCAGGAATCAAATCGAGCTTTCTAATGCTACGAAAGCGCTATATATATGTATAGTTCACGCACGCTACTTTTTGTTACTTTTTTACGGATAGTTTAGCGGATTTCGGCGATGATTCGGCGTATATATACCTAAGAGTAATCGTAATGTGACGCACGTATGTGTGAAAGAACCGATATGGTTTGTTATTGGAAAACCGTGGTGAGGAATTCACGGTACAAGTAAGAGTGTTTTTTGTCGGTTTGGAAAAAGAGAATTAGATCTGATATATTGTGTGTAACGTACAGTGGCAGTTGGTTAATAGGTGGAACTGTTATATTCTTATACATACTTTTGTGATTTAACGGATTGCTACGTGCGTTCATATTACATATATATAGAGGTGCAGAGCGAGTTTAATGACCCGCGGGAGGATCACTCGCCACACACACACATACACAAAAACACATCGTTTCTTTTTGCCTCCCAAATTAATTTTAACGCACCGTCGTCATATACGTTATACATATAATATAACATTTCTCCAACCGATAATTCTTCACATATATCTTAACCGTTATTACAGACCTTTACCCTTTCCCTTCACACGTATAATAATACACAAACCAATACCAACCCTCATGAAAAAAAAACCCACAACCCTTGCAATCCTCGACATATGACCTCGAACCCTACGACGTGTGTATATATACGCATCATGCGTGTTGTATAGAGAAGATATGCGTGCGTATGACCTTGAGCATGACGTTGCATTATCGGCGTGTCTCTTAAAATCTCACGACGGACAGTCGTATTTTCCGCGGCTGTATATTATATATACGCGTGTATGTGTATATATATATAGTATATAGGTGATGGAATGGCTTGACACGCGTGTGCGTATATATACGCGCGTAGAGACAGACAGACACGCGTAAATTTGTCAGAGAGATGAGCGGTGCAGTGGGTTTGTGGGCTTGTAGTGTTATGTTGAAGATGGTAGGTGATAGGGTACGAAATAACGGCTGGGTATAATGGGTGGTGTAATTGAAAATATATATTTGCTATATATGGTTGATGAAAAATTTAAGGAGCTGATAATTGGTATGTATCAGAATATCATATATAGGATAATTTTTTTTTTACTCACGGCAGATGATATGGTAAGGTGGTGGTAGAAAAGGCGTACACTTACCTAGAACAAAAAAAAGGAAATATTATTATAGTTAGCGTAAATATAGTATAGTATATGCAAAATAAAAATATTGGTAATTTTTTTAAAGGTTTGGGACAATTCGTACATGTAACTGCTATTCTTTATCATTAAATATAATTAATTATCCATGTACGTTATCTACATTGATAAAAAGCTGACGAGCTTTAATGTTGTATCCCATTATCCCTCCCTCATTATCCACCCAACCGCATATTACAAACATATATGTAACACAAAAAATATAACAAAAGCCCTATATATACCACACAAAGCCGCGCACACATCCAACACTGTCACATTCCCACCACGACCTCACCTCCCATCAGCTCAGACGAGCCACGCGCGGCCTAATCAAAGCTCCTGCTGCACGTGCACACACTGTCTCGTAAAAAAAAAAGAAACACACAAAATCGCACACCACCCAACCCACGTTCTATACCATCGCGCGCGCATTAAGCCTCCATATATATACACATACACACAGGCCTATAAACAAAGGAAAATTCTCGCACCTGTGTGTGTATATATGTATATAGCTATATATCTATCTCTCAGCTTTCTCCTTGTGTTTTCGATTCGTCGTCGTTGTCGTTGTTGCGGCATGAGCACCGCGGCGACAGCCGAAAATAGAGCAGCAGCCAGCAGCATGAGTATATAAAACCCGAGAGAGTCCAAAGTGCACGATGTTAAATGCGGCGTGATAAGCGTGATGGTACAGTAGAAAGTGAGGGATATATGTATGTATATATATATATATATAAAACGTCGTGTGCGTCGTGGTACCGCGGAAAATGTACTCGCGTGTGTGTGGGAGAGAGAGAGAGACGATGGATGGTTTCAAGTGGGAGGTCTGACGCGGTTGGGTTTCGGTGTGGATTCCGAATGTAGAAGGTATATAGAGGGTTATAGGTTGAGGAGGAGTAGAGAGAGAGAGAGATGAGATTTCTCGTTGGGTTTATATACGGTATATGCGTTTATTCGGCGTTAGTGATAAAACGCTGTATATATATAAGGTTGTTATGTGATATGGAGAAGAGAGAAGATGGGTTATGATAGAACGAATGATAGGCGGTTTTCTGAGACGTAACATTGGTGGAAATTTTTATTCGGAATTTGGTAATGGTTATATATAGGTGTATATATGTTTCAAAATCAAGGTGAAGGTAAGTGAAGTAGCGTTTTAAATTTTTATGTAATGAGGTGATAGGTGTGAAGTTACATCTTTTTTCTGTGTCACGGTATGTCGTTAACTATATTAATGAATCGATGGATTTCGATATATGGACAAACGAATGGTTATTATAAGAGTTAAAGAAATTCATTAACTATTAAGATATACAATCTTTGGTCTGCGAAATGGAAGGAAAAAAATCAGGTGACAATTTAACATGAGAAAACTAGTACCACGAGTATTGAATACTGTAGATTATTTCCTAATAATAATTGAATTTGCGTAGTACATAGTATTTAAAAACGCATAATTCATTAATAGTAACGATTTTCTTTCTCTGTGTACTTTTACAGCATATCGGTATATCACGCGATCGTCCAGCGTTAACCGCTCAACGCATATTGTATATATATATATATATATATATATTATAGCGAGGCGATCTGGGATACGACAAAGACCAAGAGCAAGAGAAGAAAGAGAAAGGAGAGGAGGTCCAGTTGTGATTGCCCAATACAGAAAGACGCGGGAAAAAAGAGAGGTGGAATCCATTATATGTGTAAACGGAAAATGAAAAGTTTCACTTGAAGTGGCGCGCGCTGTTTCTCTCTATATATATATGTATTCGATATCTGCAATTATCGCACTGGGATACATGCTATTTGGGAGGATTAGAAATCTATGTTTATACAAAGGATCCGGATAAATATGTAATTAGAAGTGAGACAACGCTGAGAGATAAATCGATTTAACGGAAATCACTGATACGATTCTAAACTCCAAATTAGTCTCGTTTTTGTCAACCTAATTCTCACTACGACGCGGTGTGTATATATACACACACCTATAATCACGAAAATTCATGTCACTAGATCAAAAGAACGCTGCTGTATAGATATACACATAAACACAAAAGAGAGAGAGAGAGAGAAATATGATCTAACTGTTACAGCTATATAGCTATACATATACAAGATCAAAGCACGCGTTACCGTACGAGTATCTCTTTTTTTTCGAAAATATTTTCCCGTTTTAAGATAGCACGCATTACAACACTCAACGATCATAAATAATCTATATGTACATGCCCTGCCCACCTCGTATACATTTACCGAAGTTTCGAAAATTCCAACTTCATCTTCACGCGTGAGCTTCATTCACCTTTCTCTCTAAAAACTCGTCTCTTCGCCTATATATTATAACGCGCGCGGTGTGGGCCCGCATATATACACATGCCAGATAAGGCCCGGCAATTATGGTACAGCTGATCGAGCGCCGATACATGTTGTGTGTATAGACATATATATATATATGCATGCCACCTCCACATTTGGGCTGGATTTCGAAATTTCACCGACCTTGCGCTCTCTTCTCTTTCTTTGATGGGTATATATACAAAGGTGTGTGTATAGAGAAGCTGTGGTGTGCTTTTTTTATTTATATGTATATGTTTGTATGTATCATATGGCGAAGGGATTATAGGGAGAGGAATAATTGTGTGACGGTTATGGATATAGTATGTGTCGTTTTGGTTTTTAATGATGTGAAAAAAAGGTATAGGGTGAGGTGTGCGTATATATCATGCGTGGGTTTATATATACGGAAATCGAGGAATTGTATAAAGAATTGTCGGATGTCGGTTTATATAGGTTTTGCGAGACATAAAGGAGAATTTTTGTCGATCTGTGTCGTTGATATAATGTTGAATTGAAAACAAAAATTTATATACAATATGCGCAGGGGAACTGGAAAAGAAGCGTTTATAATAACTTATATAAATGGTAAAAATATTAAAAAAAAAAATATTTTTTATAATGCTAAATCCTTTAACTGAAAAATATGTTTTTTTTTTACTTGTCATTTAAACGTATCGTAATTTACAACAATTTAGGCCATATGCGACAAAGTAAAGAGACTCATCATTAACATATTTCTGTATAAGAATTACAACAAATAATCGAATGACCTACAAGTCGATCTCGGAAGAATTCAAACTCATATTATAACCGAAGACTTCGCAAGATAACTATATACACTTTCAAGATTATATATATAGTATATACACACAAGGCGTCCAATACCTTTCGTGGCGCACACCGGCGCGGTATATACTCATTTATGCAACTTTCATTCGCGTACACATACACATATGTACCTGGCGATCTCACATTCTTAATTATGATTAAAGTTAATTAATTTTTATCTGTACCGTGGATCAGGCCAGATTTCGCAATCCACTGAACGATTTAAATCGGAGGAATCAACGCAGAAAGTAGAACGTAACAGCGCTACATACACGTTTAATCGCTCGCCTGCGCGCATTCCGCTATATATACACATTCATGTGTGCGTCTTTTCTCCAATTTTGCCTTTGACTTTTTGGTAGTGTAACACGTGAGAATTGACTATTTGAGGGTACTTGAGTATATAGTGCAAGCGTTTTGTTATGCTTGACGATGTAAAATCTCTGTTTTTGAATTGCGGTTTATTTATATGTATAAGGTCAAATCATAGTTTAAGATATTATATATATTTTCAATTTTGAGAATTTTAATACCAAGTAAAATCAGAAAAAATGATAAGACAAGCTTCCTAAAATTTAATAATTTCATAACGCAATTCTAGAGCAAAACCCATCAATTCCTTAATATATCACCGCCCAAACCCGCACCACTTCACCTACACAAACCATTATGAAAATTCAATCTTGCATTCTCAAAACACATCCACTTCACTTAACCCTCACGCGTATATATTACCCAATCGCATCGCACACACACTTAACACGCACCCAAGCCCCCGCCAAAAAATCCAAAGCATCATCGCAGTAGATATGTCGCAACGTTAAAAATCACTTATATCCTATACACCACATCGTTTAGACACTCCATCCTTAATCACCATCGCTTTGCAATTCCATCATCATCATCATCATAGTCTTCTTCTCACGCACTAATAATTTCACCTCCCTCGTGTGTATCCATATCATTCCATGTATATATTCACGCTCGATTATACATATATACATATATCCATTCATTCGTATATATGCACCGCTACACCATAATACTTAATTATCCACTATATAAGTCCACGTTAATTGACTCCGTTGCGGGGTATATCAATATATATATATACTGTTGCGACACACACACGCGCGTGCGGTCTATAAGTGAATACGTGCTGATTAGGATAAATAGGAAGAAAAGAGTATGTGCGCGGACGTGACGCGATCGCGAGCGATATGGGAAACGTGAGATCTATATAGGAGGTGTAGAGAGAGTGCGCGTCTATAGGTAGGTATATATTGAAGAGGTGTGCGCGCATGAGTATATATAGATAGCGATAACAACGTGTGACTGCGTGTGTACAAGTGTGGGTGGCGTAGGGGATTTTTTTTTTGCTTACGAGTGATTTGTAGAGGACGAGGGTGACAGATGTGGCAATGTAGCGGTACGTTGTGGTATAATAGTTAGTAAATATAACAACTGATGGTTCTGAAGTTTACATCGTTGGAGTCCAACGAAATTTTAGAAAGTTACTTTTATTTTTATTTTTAGATGTTAGATTATTAAATTTTTAGATAGATTTAGCGTTTTATAGCATAGTAAAACATGAAAATGAAGATTTCATTGTAATTAGTAGATTTTTAGCTGTTCTATTTATTTGTGAAAAATTTTTTCGTTGCGCTCCAACCTTACAAATTTCAGACCCATAACAACTGTAATATGTTTTAGTAACGTAGATGATATAGTTGACGATTTTAAACGATAGTAGCATTGATATACAAGTATACAAAGCAGATTTTCAATAATTATCCTAAACATCATTTCTACATAGGTAGAACAAACCACACATATATATCGACCTACTAAACCCTCACAACCCACGATTTTCCATTTCAATGGAAAACAGACCCAAAAATCCACTATACATAACCAACGCAAACAAAAACCCATTCATACATCTCTTCGTCCACCTACTCTAGTTCCTCCTAATACTCCGCACATATATATACTCATACGCGGAAACGGTAACTCACGCGCGGTCGCTCCGTATATACAACCTTTGCAATAAAGAAACACACATACACAGCTCACCATACGTATAAGGATTAAAACCCTTACGCGCGCGCGGGTATATACGTTTAATTTGCTTACTACTACTACTTGCGCAACGGCGGCGTTCAAAGGCAGTTTGTTAGCATTAGACGGGCGGTAAAATGATTAAGTACCCCGACGACGACGACGACGACGACGTAGACGGCGATAATTGCGACGTAGTGGAAGATTCATTGTTATTGGACGGAGGTTTTGGTCTGTGTATGTGTGTGTTTTTTTTTCGATTTCGCGTGTGGTTGCGAGTATATATATAGAGGGAAGGAGGGAGTAGGTGGATGGTGTTGCGGGCAGGTGAAATTTATCGTTACGTAATGGAATGAAAGAGAGAGAGAAGAGATTAGAGGCGTAGGCGTTGGGTTGTAAGTGTAATTGAATAGAGGTGTAAAAATGAGAGAAGTTTAATTAGTGTGTAATGACCTTTGCCGTGTGTGTGTATGTATGCGACGAGGGTGGATAGAAGGTATAAGTGTATATATATACGGTGTTGATGGGAATATGTCGAAGAAATAAAAAAACGTTATTTAAATGTATAAGATGTTATAGCGAAACTAATTTAATTTTCTTTATCCGAATGTAACCTCATTAGACTAATATTCTAGTCAACGTCACAAGCCAAGTTCAATGTCCAAGACAAACACGATGATCACTTATACTCCTCCGCATCATATCACACGAACATCATCTTTAAATTAAAAATTCATAAGAAGAAAGCATATACATACACCTTACAGTTATTATAAATTCTCTTCTCCCCCTTTTATCCAATTGTTATATACGACGCTAATCATATGCGCAAACACGCGAGTTCATCGTTCCCCTCTCTCTCTATATATATAAAATCCACGATTTCTCTCATAATATTCGCCGCCGAAACAAGAAGAAGAAGAAAGAAAAGCAGGTCACACGCAGTATACGCGCGTCATCCATTGTCATTCAACAAAATCCTCGACCTATACTATATACACACACACGCTGTATATACACGAGCGGTCAGCAACAGCGTGAGGAATTCGAAATCCGTCCACGCAGAAAAGTGTAACAATAGGCGTGGGAAGGTCGCCTATGTGTGTATGTGTGTTTATACGTGCCGCCCACGCGAATGAGAGAAAGAGAAAGAGAGAGAGACGTTGAGTAATAATCCGTTATCGCGAGTAATAAAGCAGTGGGGTGGAAGAAAAAAGCTATGTGTGATCGGCCGGATATTGACACGCGTTATACCGCCGGAGATATGGTGGGTAGAAGTGGTAATGAGAGAGTGAAATAAATTTTTATATGAAATGTGTAGAATGAATGTAACTGATTGAATTTATCAACATTTTTTTACTTGAATTTAAAGTATATACCGAATTTGAAAATCGTTTTTTACGTTTAATTAATACATTTCGTGTACTTATTCGTTCAATTAAGAAACGGCGATAACAACTCATGTATTTTTATTTAGCACATGGTATAAACCTTAAACACCTTGTTTAATACCATGTAACATCGTAATATACCATATAAATTATTTTATACACAGTGTATACGAATTAAACGCAAAACGGTGTAAAATAAAGGAATATAAAAACTGCTTAAACGGCCCATCAAACCGTCATATTTCCAAATATATATATACACCGATCCTTTCAAGTACGTCAGCGTCTCCAATTCCCTTCGTCCCCATCCTCATATATTCACGACAGTTCTGTGCGTGGTTTCGCGTAAATATAAAAAAAAACAGAATACCACACAATTCCTTGCTAATTCTTTGGATAAAAGCCGAAAAATCTCTTCACGACACTTTTAAGCCACATTATAATTTCCGAACTTCACAGTTATATATACATACGCACGCAAATGCATTATACACCACACATGCATCGGGGTCAACAGACTGCAAAAATCCCTACGTCATATATGTATACCTATACTCACTCTCACCACGTCCCATCCCCTATACACAAATCACGAAACCCATATAGTCGATTCCTTATATATACATGCGTACATACAAATATCGGGATGCGCGCAGGAGCGCAAACAAGGCATAAATTAAAAATTTCACGGTACCCTACGCGCGTGTGTGTGTGTGTGCACGACGCGTGTAACGGTATATATATATACACTACTCTTATATATACCCACCGTACGAGAGAGAGAGTAAAAAAAAAGAAGAAATTCGCAGCCGCAGATAAGCGCGCGAAAAAGGCGCAGTCCTTTTAAGTCGCGCTATCGCTTATATATACGTGCGGCGTATGTGCTTTTGAGGTAAGTAAGTAAGTGCGCTTACGCGGAATTATTACTGCAGCGAGGGAAGCGCTGCTTGGGATGCGCGCGCGGGGCAACGTTTTAGGCTTTGTTTTGTGAGAAACGGTAAAAGTTTGGTCAAGGGCTGGTGAGAGCGATTAAAAGTGTATCGAGAGAGAGAGAGAGAGAGCGCGGAAGTCGTTACGTATACTGCGAGACACGATGGGTTGGGAAAAAGTGCTGCTACATATGGGAATTTTTGCGGAGATATCGGGAGGAGTGTGATAATGTTTCGGTTTCGAAAAAATGCACTTCGATTTTTGCTTGCGAATATTTTTTGAAGAATTTTTTTATATATTGGGATTGTATAGATATGGAATATTAAAAAAAAATGTACTTCAATTTTAAATATTTTTTCAGATTATTGCGTATATATCGTTGTACGGTGATTACAAGGAATATTAAAAAAAATGATTACTTCAGCTTGACATCGTACTGAAGAAGAGATTGAAATCGAAGTTTATATATATAATATGTAATAAAAAATTATTAACCGTGATAACGATATTATAAGGCTTTTCAATATACAATTTCATTTTTTTTTAATCACACGTATACGAAGCAATGCAAAATATAAAATTTAATAACCCTTCAACGATGTGATATACATACTCCTCGTTCACTTCATCAGTATATAATCAATCCTACTATCGCGAACCAGATAACCGGACAAAGACGCGCGCAAGCTTTAAAAATACACCACCTCTGTATACTTTCATCGTCGCAACCTCTTACTCGTATAGATATCTAAAACTATACTCTCAACATACTTTCCAACCAGGCCATACCCGATTACACCTCTTACAAAAAAAAAATAATAATCAATCCCTCAAACACACACACGTGTGCATCATTATTATCAAAACACTCTACTCTTGTCACCTTAAAAGCCAATCGCGGTCCACCTAACTAGACCATCTACGTGTTTATATAATATATATATATATATCCTCACATCGGCTACTACTATATATACATCCTGCGCGGTCACGGATTAAAATAATCGCTGGGTCTAAAGGCTTTCAATATTATCTCGCTGCTTCTAATCCTCGCGTCGGGGACACAATGCAGCCGCCGACACGCGTATATATAATAAAACGATGTATACGGCGACTTGGAATTGCCAGTAATGTAAGTGAGATATATATATATATATATATTTTGTTTACCGATGTATATATATATATATGTGCATGGTTTTTCGTGGGTGGTTAATATAGGTCAGGGAGTAGAGAGAATGCGTATATATATAAAGGTAGCCCCAGTGGAAACAATGTTGCAGCGGATGAATTACAGCGGAGGTGGCGCATGATTTATGGAAATAACTCGATGGATTTATTATCGATATAGGGCTGACACTGAAATTTTTCGCATAGTTATGTGTATATAGGATAATAAATATATATATATAGGTGTAAAGAATTGATATATCTCCGTTCCAAAAATTAGCTATTTCATTAGATTCGTGGAATTCCTCACGACGACAAGTGCCGCGCGAGACAACATTTCTATATCAAACATCAAACAAAACCCTCTCCCTTCTA
>JAWWEQ010049080.1:0-14286 GCA_035583055.1 Torymus tubicola
CCCGGAATTTATTCATTGATTAATTATTTTGTTGTAACGTTATCAATGTGGTGCGTTCTAAGATGGTCACCTTGTATTCATATTTTGCAAGAGATGAATTTAACACTATACAATATTTATAGAAGGCAAGTGGAATCCTATAATTAACGATGTTAAGCTAAATCCCAGATAACCGAAGCGGCATCAATTGATTAAAGAGCTGAAGCAGCAAAACAATTTCACTCAATACAACATCAAACGAATTTTTTCGAATCTCGACGCACCACACTCGCGCTCAGCAATCGGAATCCGAAGTTCTCGTCTCGCACAGGCTCAATTAATGTTCTCAATTAGCTTCGTCTGTGGTGTCATCTTCTCTCTTCTGCCTTTCCTATCTATCTCCTATATATATATATACACATAACTATAAGATCAGTACATCTCATTTTATGTTTCGTTAAACACAGAACCGCAAGAGCTCGCTGAACTTTCGCGTGCTCTTGAAAGGACGAGCCTTGCGCCACAGACGCGCGCGCGTCGGTATAATGATTATTACGCCATGCTGTTTTTTCATTCTCGCGTATATATGCCCACATATTATACACACGCGTATATAGAGTTATATGCACACGCACATAGGTCTAAGCATACGCGTGAATAAAGAAAAAAGCCCGAGTGTGAGCGTGCGGGGACAAAGGAAAGAGCGAGCACGCGCCGTTTAACGAGGTTGTAAAAAAAATCTCATAGCTCGGAGTTGCATTTTTTTAAAGAGCCAGATTCGCTAACCACGTATAGAGAGCACTGTAATTAATTCTTTCCGAATTTCATCACGCCTGTGCACCGCCAGACATATGTGCACTGTTATACGGTTAATTAAAATTATATTCCTGTGATGTGTATAGGTGTGCATAGGCAATAAACGCAAAGGAGTTGAATAATGGAGAATCGATCGGATTATTATGTTTTACTTTTGAAAGGGCATTTTAAGCAGCTTAGGCTAAAACGCTGTTGCAGATAATAAAGAGGGGATACATTGAAACATCATGTGTTTTATCGTAGTAAAATATTTTTATGAACGTTTTATATTCAGTTTATTAATTATAAATTATTAATGTGGGCATATTTATTGCGTTGCAAATCAACTTGACTCAATGATAGATTATTTTATATTGCCTATAATAAAATATATAATATTATCGAAACTTACTTCTACAGCAATTTAGTACTAATTGCTATATTCTAGAGAATTTTTTAAATTTAAGTTTTCTATGTGCTTATCTCACTGTAGCTTTGATGGTTCGGAACGAGTATCAGTTACTAAGGGTGGACACATTGCAAAAAAAAATATATTCTCGATATAGAGGTCACACATTGTCCTTATAGTTTGAAAGGGATAGCGAATCAAAAATATATGTAAGATCGAAAATTCAAACATTTATAAAGCGCAAACACCAAGTTATATTTATATGTTTATCTGATAAGCGATTTTTCATTAAATTCCAAGCATTCGTTTGACTTCCATCGCAAGCCGAAACTTAATGAGAAATTCATTTCGTGAAATTCTGTATCTTTGCATCTTTCATCTGCTTACCTTTGATCTGCCCTGAACTCGTTTCTCTTGGTTCAATTGTAACCACGCATCCCAGCGATGTCGGTAGATGTTTAAAACGTTCCATTCATTCAGCCTGACGGTTTCAGAACTCCGCACAATGCCCACACCGCTGCCGCAGTCGAATCTGAAACACGGTCGAAAGCGAAATGCAAGAGGTAATTAATTTGATATCTGGGCTCTTTTGCCACAACGGCTTACGAAGCTCGTAAACGTCGGGAAAAATCTTATACCTACGTGAGAAGTTATTTTCAACGTATCGATGAAATATTTATTTAATTTTCAAATGTAGTAAGAATAAACATGATTTTATATAGAAATGTAGGGCAATTTTATAATAAATTTAATAAACTGTGTTCTATAATGGAAATTATAGAATTTTTATTTTTACTGGGGTTATTTTAATCGTAGCATTTTAAAAATCTGCATATGCTAATTTTATCGATATTAGATGAGTTGTTCTGAATATATTCTTAGCCTGACATCAAAAAAATATAAATATAGACATTATTTACACACGACTTATTATCAAATTTTTCTAAAAATAATTTTTACAAAAAAATGTAGTATTTTTTTCTTTAATCCGATTGTAAAAAATAACTTGAGTAATTTAATTTTAAAATGACTTATTTTATATCCAGAAACCACATAATTAATTTCAAAGTAATAGAAAGATATTACAACCACAATAAAGTATTAGTACAAAAGAGAAAATCAATATATTCACAAATACAATATTAATAGGCCACCTACAAAATTTTTATATAACTCTTACGAAATTCATGATAAATTTAGCATTCAATCAAAGATTTGTTTTAATATGAATAAAAAATATCAGAATAGATATATTTTAAAGTTTTACTGTTGACTGTCGGATGAATTCGGAATTTTTCTACTGATTTTATCGAATTTTCTTACAACGTTCTCTTTACTTTTCTTTATTGAATTTTCATTCAAATGTTATATTTGAGCAAGCTTTTAACATTAGCATTACTTTTAATCATTACATACTTTTTACTATTTGAAGCTAACGGAACCTACTTTATTCGATGATAAAAATGTTAGAAAACCTCTATGGAATATAGTCATTACACGTATGTGTATTAAAAAGAATTTCTTGTCCTAAGTAAATATTGATAAGGAATCGTAAAGAAGTATGTAGAACTAATAGAAGCATACAAAATACATGCAAACTTAATCATTTGGAAATATTTAAAAAGGTATTTTTACATTTTTTAATACTTTTACCGTGAAATTTTGATTTTTCTACTTCACCCTGGTTCATTAAAATTAAATATTTTTTATTTTAATTTCATATTTGGATAAGTCCTAGACAATAGCATATGCTTTGCAAAATTACGTGCGCATCCAAGTGTACTCTAGGTTCGCATCACTCACGAATTACATCCCGTAAATGGGTCACACATACATACACACACACACGCGCGCGCGCGCACTCAACACACATACATTCACAAATAGTTAGCATCCAATGACAAGTCGCATCGGCGAAAGTCCCTTTCGCGAGGCTTCGCTGCGAGTGCAAATCTGGCGCCTTATTAATTCACCGCAGTGGAATAAGTCAGCGTAGGAACCGACGTCCGATTAGAAGAGCCGCTTCGCTGCAGCAGCGCACTGCCGCTGACCCGAACGTGAAAACAAATGGTCGCGATCGATATCGTGAAAGGACGTACACATGGAGGCATAGATAAATACGAGCGGACGAGCATATATACCGCATGGGGGGATGAAATTCCACCGGGGTTGATGCACGCGGCCGAGCCGCGTGTTTAAAAATAATTTGCGCAATGGATGTATTGGTGAATTGATATTATACGCGCACACGCGTAAAATTCTTGTTGCGTTTATTTTCTCTCTTTCGCTTCGTGTTTGTCTCTGTATTTCTCTCTCTGCTCCTTTTTCTCTCTCGCTGTTTCTTCTGTTATTTTTCTTTTGCACTTTTTCATTCTTTCCCCTTCTCCTCTTTCTCTCTCTCCCTCTCTCTTTCCTGATCAAGCATATAGTTTCTACCAACATGAGTTTGACGGCACCGTTGCGGAAATGATGATTGTTTAATGACTGGCGGTTCGATGAAAGTTTAATGTTATGTTTTGAGGTTGATTTGTACGATAATAATGGATCAGCATCTATCAAATGTATCATTAGCGTTTCATATTATGTCATAGTGGTTTATTTGGTATTTTGTTAACATTTTGCAATATTAGTCATTTTACTTATTTGAGGTGAGCAAACATCAACATAACGGCTTTGTTTATATCAATAGGAATATGAAATAAACATATTGGGCATGACAGGTAAGTTTTTAATGTGGTGTACTATAATTTACTTTTACTCTGAAATTGTATTTATACTCAGTGAATATAATGCACTTAAGATCATAATTCTTTGAATATAGATAAATGTATATTGATTAATAGTTGAGTCACCGTTGCTTGATTAATAATTAAGACGCCACTAATATCGATGAGTTTGATAGTCGCACATAGTGTCTCTCTCATAAATTGTTATGACTTTTACTGCCATGATCCATTAAAGTAGTTAAAGTAACAACTTTTTATATTTTAATATTGTTTATTTGGTAAAAAATAAAAAAATTTTATTTAAACGGATTTTTTGATCTCGCATTAGTTTTATAGTTTTCTACATTGAAAATTTGATTTTATATTTTCGATGTCTTTCTTTTTGAGTATTAGTTAAATAAAAGTTTTGAAATAAAGCAGTAAGTATTACATAAGATCATACAATGTCGGATTTGACATATTTAAAATAAGGTATTTTATTCCCGAGCGAATAACCTTAAAATTATATAGATATGGATATGGATATTTCTATATCCTCCATGTCATTCTACGATGTCATATCATGTACAGAATACAATGGGGTCTTACTAAGTTATGGAATGACATGGGTATTATAATATTTGATATTTTGTATTCACATAGTAGGAGGGTATTTTAGGATTTAAACATTGCAACGTAATATCAGATATATGATATTTTGTATCAGAGTAAAACATAATACGAATAATTCAATTAGTATTTTATCTTTCGATTCAAGAGTGTGGTCGATTTAAGATTAATTAAATGCATTTAAAAGTAATATAAGAATGGATATAATTAATAATTCCTCTTGCACGCTTCGTAATAAGGGACAAAAGCTAACTTCAAATAGAATAATTTCTTGGCCGTACGGATTTGTTCATTAAGAAATATGGTGTATTATTTATACTTTATGTCTTTGATTTGCATCATTGTATATAAACCAATCAAATAAACTTCTAATATATTAAATTGATTTTCTACTGTTCGAATAATCATAATTTATTAAATAATATATTATTAAACTATCATTAGCCTGCTGCAGTATTGAATATTTTATATATTTGTTGACCTCTGGTGACTCATAACCCAGTTCGTAAAAATATTCAGTCCTCGTGAAAATACCACCCGCAACGTGGCCCAATTTTTTTCAATTTTTCTTTTTCGTCGTACATCCTTCTAAAATACCCACTACCAGTTGTATATTAATAGTCCAATGAACAGATGTACGTACACCCACATTCCACTCTATACACACGTATACGATACAAAGCTCGAAGAATTCAGTCAGCAGCCTGGCAGATTTCTAGAACCCGATCGAGCATCTATCTTTTAACTTTGCCGAAGCGAAAACTTGCGACGTGGACCGCTTTTTCTTTCTCTGCGTGAAAGCACTATTATGTAGTTACACACAGCTACTGCTAAAGATGACGACGACAACGACGAGATCGGAGTCACTGCCATATATTCTCTCGTTCTGTCTTGATCTTACCGGCGTTTACAACTCGGCCTTCTTTCACGTCGTATTTTTCACTTGGTACGACGTTTTCCCGAAATGCTCTTATTTTCTCGACGCAACTTTTTTCCCCGGCAAGAGTGCGCTCTTGATGGAATTTAACGGGGCCAAGGCGAGATAAGTTTGCGTTTAGCATGCGATCGACCTTTTTTTGTAAGGTGCTTATTTTTTAAACATTTTAGAATATTATAATTTATTTATATGTATAATTTTTTTATTAAATTGTCTGTGTCAACAGTACTACAATAAAAGATAAATACTGACTAATTAAATAATTATACATACAATTTATAATAATTATTATGCAATCAATATTAATGAACATTTCCAGAATATATTGTAAAACGGTGATATTATAGTCGGATAATGCAAAATGTAGGAAGTAGTTAAGAAAACGATTTTGCTTTTTATTTGCATATAAAGTTGAATATGAAAGTTAAATTAAAAAAATGATGTGACAAGATAGCCAAAGAACACAGAATAACTTACTTTTTTAATATGGGAGAATGAAAACTTTTGACGTTTCTTTCGAAATGACACTTTAGTAACTGCCTTACTCAATGTTTCAGTTTTCATTCGGTCCGATTAAAGTTTCAAAGTTATGCATATAAAGTACGTATGTGCGAAATAAGATTTTTTTTAACTTTAATTTTGTTTCGGCGTAGTCTGAATAATAGACTTTAGCACTTCTATAAAATTTGTCGTCCCTATATATTTCTGTTTGAAAGAAAAAAGAACACGGCACAGATATTGCATTGTTCTAAAATCAGTTTATTTGTTTCTCTCTGACCGATTAAATATTTCGCCTTCGCACTGACTCCACTGGAATGTCTGCTCGTCAGGAAGTGAATCTCGGCGCTGGTCTCAGGTACTCCAGTTATTTAAGGAATTTTCGATATAGCACTTCGCGGTTGGATTTCCAACGAGAGCAATAGATCGAAAATTTGTATTGGGAAAAAAAATGCAGTCTTGGAAGGCGGCCAAGAGACAGCGCCCCGCTGTTTTCCTTTCGCCCCGATCGTTCTTTTCGACGCCGGCGTCGACCACTCCGATGGTTTTTCTCTTGTGCCTTTGAAATTGAATTACTCGCTGACGACTGCGCATCGTTGGTTACTGGATACATAACGCGTGCGTCCGCGATTACACACAATTGCTTGAATTTTTTTTGGCAGGGAACGATTTAGAATTAATTCGATGATACGCACGATTGAGCTGACGCACGTCGATACGTAATTCAAGCAAACTACTTGCTTCTTGTTCGTATTGGAGTGATATCAAAATTTTATTGGTTCATATTTGTGACTTGAAAGCGCGCCATTATAATTTTATTGCTCTTATGTTGAAGTATAGTTATAAATTAAAATTTAATAATTTACAATAAGAATTTTTTTGTTGAATAATTGTAATTTCTCTTTAGTAATTTAAGCATTAGAAATTATAATTTTGATTTATCTTCAAATTTCGTTTACCAGTTTCCTATAAATTAATGGTTAATTATGCTAATGTAATGTAATTAATCAAATTATATTAATTGCTTGAAGTAAATTTTTAGATATTAGCATAATAACCGTTCGATGCACACGTAAATGTTTGTGGCCAATGTGCGGGTGCTAAGCGAAATCGGTATGATTAATGAGCAACTTGTTGGCTGCGGAAATCAAATTTATGCCCATAAATGTAAATTTAATACAATAATGATCTTTAGCTTAGAAATAAGAATAAAATTAATGTTTGTTTAGTTTTGAATAATTTAGAAATCTTCAAAAATGTTTATAAAATAATAAGAGTTATTTTCACTTATAGTACTTGGAAAAGTTAACAATAAATAGAAAATTATTGCAAGATTTTATTTCAATAGACGGCAAATTAGTATTAAAAATTTCAGCATCAGATCAGCATATCGTGTGTCGCTATCTTTTAGTTTTCATGTATGTTACTTTGAATAGAGTTGAATATTAACGTAAAGTTATTGATCTTGCAGAAATATAAAATGAATTAACAGAGCGAATGGAAACAAGACCCAATCAAAAGTAACGAAATTGAATCGAAAGTTGGGCGTGTGGGTCTCGTTTAGATCGAATCTCGTTTCATTGCGCTCCGGAAAGTGGACTGTAGAGCGCTTGCTTTACCTGAACTCGACGTATCCATGGTGAAGGATCAGGGCCATAAAGTCGCCCTGCAGATCGTCACGCTCGCCTGCGAGCAGCAGTACACCGTCCCAGGCCTCCGGGCGGAACTCGAACTCGAGCTGGACGTGCTTGTAGGCCGCATGGAGGGCGGGAAATGCGAGCCAGCTAAGCCCGGTGAACCGGGGCGACCTCACTTCCGCTTCTGCAACATATCAAGAAATACGAAACTTCACTACATCTCCTTCTTCTTTCCTTCGCTCTATATTCCTCACTCTTTCTCTCTCTCTCTCTCTCTCTCTCTCGCATGCACAGACTTTTACTCATTCTCGCATTCGTTTTTTTTCCTCGGGCGTGACTGAATACCACGCAACGCCAAGGTCGTAAAAAAGTTTACACCGTGAGTATGACGTCTTGCTGCGCACGCTTTGAATCATCGGTGAAAAATTTTTTCCTCGCAATATCAGTCCCCTTACTTCCCCTAGGGCTTCGATGGCTTTTCGTACTGAAGGAAATCGAGGGTGCACGTGAGAAATGGGGACGCATCGGTCTTTGATAAAGCGGCGTTTCATTTTCGCTGGATCATAGAATGACAAAACATCCAAAAGTATTTTCGCAGTAAACTTATTTCTAGAATAACTTTTTCTCGAATACATGGTTTTTAACTGTATTTGTTTGATTTTTTGTAGCAATGATGAAGTAGATGAAAGTTTTTGCAATTAAAATCATTTATAAGACGGGTTTTAACATTATTATAGATTATTATTGTAAATTTTTGGAAACTATGCCGAGATCATTTTTTAAATATTTTTCTAGTTAAAAACCTCTAGTTTTTAAGTAAAAACTGACTAATAACTTATTATTTATCATTTTTCAACATGACATTTCGATAAATTTCAACTAATGAAGCAATGTAAAGTATTTTTTTAAGTGATATATTATAATAACAAATATTGACTATGACTCTTTTAATTTTATACTGAAAAGAAACATAACGTTTTAGTCAAGAGAAATAATTTACAAATTAAACAGTATTCGCAAATTGCACAGAAAAGTGGGTTAGTTAAATTTATAATGAAAAATGATCAATATTTTTTAAATGCAACTGAAAAGAAAAACAATTCGAAACGACTTTTCGACTCTGCTTCGTGTTCATGCACTTTCATATACAGATGCTGGTTAGACTAATCGATAAAATGTGAAGGACTGTAGCAGACAACGTACACGTCTCGGGTCACAACCGCGAAGTCACTTCGTCATACGAGAAGTGCGAGAAACTGGAACGTTGGAGGATTCCGCGATGTTTCGACACTCTGTCTCTCTCTCTCTCTCTCTCTCGCTCTCTCTCTCGCTCTCTCTCTCTCTGTCCCTCTCTTCCTTCTCTGTGTAACCGAGAAATCGAAGCAAGACAAAGACAGTGACATAGAAAGAGGAAGAGAGGAAGATAGAGAACAAGAGAGAGAGAGAGAGAGAGGATAAGGTGCGATTTATCATTGGACTTTGTGGCCGGCGAATTCGTCGGATTGAGCGCGCGTACTAGCTAAAGGACAAGATACGCTATATAACGAAAAGGATCTGGACAGTGGAACGGTCTGGCTCGTCGTGCATGTGTAGGTGCAGCTAGTAGTTGAGCTGAGAGGTACACGGATCAAGAAGTTGCGGTAGAGTGGGTACAGAACGAGAAAGAGAGAGGAAGGGAGAGAGAGAGAGTAGAAATTGCGGCGTTTGCTGGAGGAATACACCGGCTATCTCACAGCGCGTTTTATGAATTGCTGTGCTCCGGTATTGTAGGGTTAAACTGTATTGTATGTACGACTCTGAACTCAATGTTCAGAAAATGAATTTCTCATCACAAGACTTTGCAAGTGCAATTTAGAAAGTAATAGTTTTTATTTGAAAACAACAATTTACTAATATTTTATAGAAAAATTCATACAATAACAGTGCAGTTTTTTTACTTTATAGTTTCGTTAATACAAGAGTTTGTATTATTTTTTTATATTATTCATGTAAATTTTCATTTTTGTATAAACAGAAATTCACGATGTACGTACTAATTGATATTTGTAGTCAATATATAGATGAACAAAATTCAATTGCTTTTTTTGAGAACCCATATATATACGTGAAAATAACCGCTACCAGTTGTTAGAAATCTTTACGCATGCGCAACTCTATTTCGTCACTAATTGATCAAGTGACTTTGCTAACCAATTAGAGACTATAGAAAATATGCAAAATCAGATGGAAATAAATGGATCTTTGAAAAAGAGAAAAAAAAAATATATATAGTCTTTCATAAACATTTTTTCTACATCTATTTTTTAGGAATAAGAGATTATATTTTTGAATAAAATATTGCAAATGACTAACCGAGTTTCAAAGCAAGCTGCGCTTTTCACTAAAATGATTAATAAAAGCGAGCATAAAAGCATGATGTTCAATTTGAATATAATAAATCTACGATTTAACGTTGATTTATTTTATAAATGAAAACGGAAGGAAATGGATTATCTATAAATGCTAGTATCTTTTATGGAGAACATTTTTATTAACTATTGCGTTTTGATATAAAAAATACATATCAACTTTCGATTTCATATCGGAAAAATGCATCAAGTTACATATAGTCACGTATTACAAAAATATGGTTTCTACTTCAGTACAAAAGATATTTATTTTCTGCATATCTCTTTCCGTTATTTGCAAATGATACAAGAAAATATCGAAATAATAAATATATCATAATATAAGTGCACGTATGTCTCATCTTTCTAATATATCATCAATTCATCGATTCATCTCTCAAACTTTATTGGGAATAAAATATTACCATCAATGGCCATTTACCACCGATGACATCGTCATCAACGCTCCACTTCCATTTCACAATTCCTCCGCCCTTATTTCTTTTTTCCCAACAATAGCTAGCCCACCACTTTATTATACTGTGTGCTAGTATATTTTCTGTCTCGCTTTGCACAGACGAAATTTTTGCACCCTGACGGACGAACAAAGAACCGCTTCCCGTCCCCTACCACAGCATCCCTTCGTTCTCGCGGAGCATAAAAGAAAGAAAAAGAGAATGGCATTTGAGAAGATAAAGAGAACGAGGATCTAGCGAGGAAAATGAGCGATTCCGCGACTACTTTAAAGGGCTCGTCGTTGTCGGATAAGAGACAGAGGAATTCGTCGGCGGTCGAATGAGAAAATATCGTCGTCATCGTCGTCGTCGTCTCCGAGGCAGGAAAAGATCAGGAAGAAGAGAGGGTAGAAAAAAAAATCAACGAGTCCCTACGTCTCTCATTCTCATTTCTCCTCGCAACTTTTGCGGGCGTAGGAGGCAAAGCCGTATCAATCACGCGAAAAGAAGGATCAGAAGACGAGCATCCCGGGGATCGTGCGTGCGTGTGCATGTATGTGTATATGTGTGGGTGTACGAGTGCGTTGGCTATAAATCAGAGGAGGACGACAAGAGAACGAAAAAAAGTTGCGGAGTGGCATGCCAGAGATGAAAGTCTTGGCTTTAGTGCGTGACTGTCGCATAGTACGCGAGAAATGGAAACTCGATGGGACGCGAGCGCGCGAACGTACGTTTTTCAGTGTATATATGTATCTTTTATGCGCGCACGCGCACACGTTGTGCCGGCGAAGGGACGCGAAAAAGACAGAGACGGAAATTCGAGCGCTCTGTTTCATTTTACGTGGATAAGCAGATTTCGAGCACGATGGCTTGTGCGTATGGAAATGGATAAAAGTCCCTTCCTCTACTCCCTCCGCAGTATCGTATTGATTTCTTTTCCCTTTCTGTGTTGTGTAAACTCGAGTTATTGAAATTGTATTACTATATGTTTTGCCTCGCTAATCTTTTGATCTGTGAATTTTCACGAATGAATTTCCAGTGCAATGAAAGAATTCCCCCGTGCGTAAGTCGGAAAAGAAGATCAGGAAGTTTTTAAAAGTGCAACTGGTACATACATTCTTCGTAGGATTATTTATTATGCTTTCTTTAACGTGGAATATGTTTATATTTAAGTAAGTTTTAGTTCATACCTGCGAGGGCATGTTAGAAATTTTAGAAAGAACATTGAACGCTTGTGTAAAAACCTAAATGAAAATTTTTTGAAGGATACCAATAAGTTATCATTTTACGCTTACCTTTGAATGCATGTAATTTGTGAAGAAATTAAAGTATTTTCAGTCGCTTAAAAGCAAATAAAAGTTGTGTTAATGTTTTCCGTAGAATTGATGATATGGGCGACTATATGTGTATAAAGATAAACTAATTTTTGTAAAATACAGATATACATCAAATAATAAAAGATCAAAAGAATAATGGATGATTTTTAAACTAGAGTTTAATCCCATTTTTTGTAATTATTTATTTTCAGTATCAAAACTTATTTAATATGGAATAACAATAAATTCAATTTCATACATATGATTGACGTCAATCAATACATCACTTGTCGTTTTTTCTTCAATAAAGTATATAATTACCTCAATATTAACTATAAATAACGAATGTCAAGTAAATTATTATCATGAGCCATTTATTAACTAATGATGGACTTTAGGTATTATTTATATAAATAGATTATTCCTGCAGTATAGAATAATAGAAATAAGATTGTAAATTACACGAAAATGTACATGACTCAGTAATAAATTCAATTACTGTAAACTTAAATTGAAAATGAGTCGAAAGAGCGTAATACGGACTTTAATTTTTTAATCTCCGTAACAAATGTGAAAATAAAGTCAATCGATACGTCTTTATACATCAAGCATTATTTTCAAAATTTATCGAAACGTATTTCAAACCAATAAAGCACCTAACGCACCACGCGAGCTACAGATTTAATCTTTACGGGCTCTACTCGTCCCTCGAACCTGTGAAGAACTTCCCAATCTCTTCGACGAAAACCGCCTAGAGACATCAGCTAGCGCATGGGCCTGGGCGAAGAAGGAGGACGGGGGGGCAAAAGAACGTTCGCAAACGGGCGCTCGCGAGGGAGAGAAAAAGTGTCCACGAGAGGGCAATCTCGAGGCGCGAAGTGCTCTATTTCAGGCTTTCTCCAGCCGAAGTGGAAGTGCTCGGGAATAGCGCCAATTGTGCCGAGCGGCGCCTGGGCAACTGACTTATCGCAGGCGCGCGTCCCGTCCCAATTGCCTCGTCGAGATATTGCCAAAATAAGACGAGCGAACTCGAAAGTTTCGATCGCCTGCGCCGTTATGTATGTGTGTATATATGTATAAAGATATAGCACGCTTCCGGGGATCATACGCCGAGACTGTTATGGCCGGCTGTTAGGTCTCGATGACGAGGAGTAAACAGCCGGGAATGCACGAATTACGAGAGAGAGAGAGAGAGAACCCCGGAATATCGTGCGTATGTGTGTGTGTGTATACAGCCTCGTAATATAGGCGTTCCGAGCCGTCGCTTTGTTATGATGCAGCGTAGCGACCAGTTTATGAGGCACAGTTTTTAGAGAGCGAAAGAGCGGGGGGAGAGTGGAGGGCGGAAGGTCGTTTACCCGGAAGCCAGTCTTGTCCGCGTGCATAAATTTAGTAAGTTTATAATTGTCGAGCGTGGGCTTTTGGAGTTTCAAGAGTGAGCCGGTTAGAGCATCATTGAGCTTAAATTACGGTGTAATTCGGTGATTATGGCGTCGGAAGTGAGCTCTGTCAGATCGATTAAAGGATTAATTTAATATTAAAACTTGTTGTTTCGCGTTTGAAAAAATCATATTTTTCATGAGGATTCGTAGACACTAAATATTGCTTTTGTGTAGAAGATTCATTTGGATGTTGCTGTGAACCTTTGCAGATATATTATAAATTATTTTAGTCCACAGTTCTTTAGTTAGGATTCTTATTTTGTATGCATTATTAAAATGAATTACATAGTTTCCGTTACGAAAGTAAAATCCAATAAATTACTAAATTTGAAAAAACTTTCGGGATTAACATTTGAGAATTTCTTAATGAGCATTCGTGGTATTAATTAAAGTGTATCCAATTATGGCAACGATCCCACTGAATTTTTTCACACGACCAATAGTATCAGAGCAACTTTGAATCGTCTAGAGCAAAGTTCGCTCCACTTGCATATTTTATGCTTAAGCTCTTACTGCACAATAAGCTGCAAAAAACATGCTATTTTCTTCTTGGAATTTTAATATCCGTTAAACTTGTTCCGGTTGTGGAGGCAAGGAGAGAAAGAAGCTTTTCTGCTCGCGTGTACACAAGATGCTATTTTTAAAATAGCCCTCCCTCAACATCTTCTTGAATCCCTTTAACTTTATAATACAATTTCCCTCTTAAAATATCGAGGCACATGGCTGCCGAATTTTTAAGCTATTATGCCTTTCTTAAATATCTTTAAATTGTTTTCCTTCCGTGCCTTCGCTTTCCATCTCGCGCTGCTTTTTCCGAGGCTTGTCACGAGCCATCACGTAACAGAAAAGGGACAAGTAACGATCCTGCCCTTTTTTTTCTTTTTACGTGACGTAAATTTGATTGATCGTGGCGTGGTGCGCAAGGACTTTGCTTCATGCAAATTAATCTCTTAAAGCTCTTAAGGTAGCATGAGCAGTGAGCGCCGTAGCAAGCTGGGAGTCCCGAGAATGCCTTTCTCATTTTACTAAATTTTATGATTAAATTTTAATAAGAAACATGTATTTTTATTTCTAAACACGTTAATATAGAAACTAT
>JAWWEQ010049081.1:0-14282 GCA_035583055.1 Torymus tubicola
CGATTTAGGTGATTTTAAAAGAAAAAAAAATTTTGACTTCTCGATTCACCTGAGAACTGCCCATATATATATATATACACCATACCTTTTGACGTTGAGTTGTGAGTGGTCTTTTTTTTCTTTTTTTTTTTTAGGGCACCGATGCGTATAAGACTGGGTGAGAGTGTGTGAAATATGTAGGTGGGCTTATTGTTTTGCAAGGGCTATAGAGGGTGGCGAATGAATCACCTTTGGACGATGATTTGTTGGTCTTACGCTAAATTTAGAAGTTGTATATATATATATATGTATGTGTGTGTGTGTATGGGTAGAAGACGTGAGAATTGGTCAGCCTTGTTGTTATCAACTGTTTCGAAGAAAAGATTTTTATTGGTAAATGTTCGGTGTTAAAGTCAGCTCTACATTGAACTTATACAAATATTCGTCATATATTATTTAGTTTTCTCTTCACAAGCTTTCAAACTTTCTTACTACTTGAAGTTTAACGAACCTTTTCTTTCTAAAATTTGTCAAACTTCTCTCATTAGCTATTTCGAAGAATTAATTTTTATCGACAAATACTTGGTGTTAAAGTCAGCTCAACACCAAACTTCTACAAATATTCGACATTAATTATTTAGTTCTCGTTTTGCAAGCTTGCAAACTTTCTTGCCCTCAGAGTTTAACAAACCTTTTCCTTCTAAAACTCGTCAAACTCCACTCCCCTCGTTACATATTTAACGCCCGCACCATTACAGAATTACTTACAAGTTTCTCGTGCATTGCACTCTTATATATTATACACACATTGTGATAAACATTTTACGCACGCCTGGCACCTGTGTATATTTCAAAAGAAAAACGATGGCCCATATAATACGACGAGCAGCCCGCACACCGAACTATACATATACAAACGCGAGTAAATAGTGTATTGCAAAACTTTTTTTCTTAGGTAATATCTATGCTAATATTTTTGTTCGGATAGATGAGGTTCACTTTAACCTGGCACCGATTTGGCAAAGCCAGTGTCAAGGGAGAGAGATACAAATTATCAGGAAGGGTATGGGTTTGGGATAACACGTCAAACGATACATAAAAATGTGTGTGTGTATGTTTATATAGATACACACACACGCACACACACACACACACACTTGTATAGTCTGTATATAATTGTCGAATATTTCAATTTTGGATTAGCTGGTCCGAAATGTAAAATATAATTTACCTTACAAAGTTCGTATAATGAGAAACAACTGTTTAAATCTTATTTTGAAATTCGTTTCCTTGAATGTGAAAGTAGACAAGTGGGGTAATGTAAATTGTATAAGTTAATTTTACAAAAGCATATCCAATTTTCTCTGTATTTCGCGAGTTCATTTTCTCTTGTGAATTTTATTTTACGAAAAAATCTACATTTCAAAGATAAGATTAACATTTTTAATCTAAAAAAAAAAAAAAAAAAAAAATCACCTCTAATAACAAAAAAAATGTCTTTTTTATCAACAATATTTACACGTGAAACCTACCACATTATTGACATTAAAAAACGTTAAAAACAAAAGTTTATCCTCTCGCCTGTCGCACCACAATCAATACCTCTTTAACCCAAATTCCCCATTTCCGCCCAGACACAATAACACAAACATTATCTCACATACACAAAGTCAACAGAATTACTCTTATCTGAACAGATATCACCGTTACTTGCACCTGCCTCGCGATACTGTCATCTTTTTCGTGTCGTTCCAACATTCTTTCGAATGGAAAAAAACGTATACAGCCGAAAAAAATATACATATACACACATACATATATATATACATACAAGGCGACGTGGCGCCAGTCGCTATACACGTATACATATACATATACACATAGAACAGCCGCAAGTTGCCGCACGCAAAAAGTCCGCAGTGAGTCACGGCCGCCTAGTATAGTAGTATATCCGGCGCCCGACTGGCCCCCAAACGCCCCGACATTGCTGTTCTTTCGCGTGCTACTGTGCGTGTACGAAGAAAGAGAGAGACAGAGACGAGAGTGAGAGTGAGATCGACTTTTTCGTTATCTCAATGCTCGCAAAGACGGATAGTGTGTGTATATGTACAGTGAAAGAGAATATGGTTGGAAGGGAGTAAAGGGGTTTTTAGCGAGGTGTATATAGATGTGTTTTTTTAGTTGGCGTGATGAGGGATTGATGGATGGGGTTTTAATTAAGAGTTTGTTTATTTGTTGGATAGGGTAAAGGATCGTTCGAGCTTTAAAGTACAATAATAGATTAGAGATAATTTATAGGCAATGAATGTTGATTTTACTTTGTAAAATACTGTTTTATGTATACACGAGTATGGATATATATATATATATACAGTTAATAGTATGATATAGAGCGTAAAAGGACACGGGAGAATTCAAATTATTGCCGGCAGCATTTTTATTTATAACGCGATCCTTCGCATAAAATATTCATTAAAAGTGGTTAGGTTCATCAATCACGCGGGACGTGAGATAAAAAAAAATATTCGCGTTTAATATTCATTCCGCAAGGTACACAGATAAACTTTATTTTACTGTAATCGTTATATACGGAAGGATAGATTGTTGTAGCATCGGTATATGTGAAATTCTACGACAATTGTGCCCTAAACTGGTTCAAAAAACGACCAAAATAAAAAAAATGCCGAACATGAGCGTTTTTTTCTGAATTCACGAAATTTTTAAGATTTTCATTGTTTTTCGTCATTTTTTGCGATTTTCAAAAGCATACTATATTGTAAAGAATTCGTTATCATTTGGAATGTTAATATTGGTTGATGATTGATGACTACTTTTCGTCAATTTTTCCCATGTTAAATTCTCATAAGAAAAATTGATTTGACGATAAAAGAGTGTCACAAGGTCGTTTTCTTTGGTTCTAAATTCTTATTGTCTCTTCTATGAAGTCCATATAGTAAAGAAAATAATTATTTCAGAAGCGTGCCTCCAAATTTAATTTTGGTCGTTTTTTGAACCAGTTTAGGGCAAAGTTTCCGTAGAATTTCACATATATATACACCAAACGAAATTTAAGTGGACAATAATATTAGCTTTTGTACTTTTACATGATATTTGTAGTTGTTTTGGCAATATACAATTTCTAGGTTTATTTAATTTTCCCTCAATTCTTTCTTATACACCGGGATGACTCTTTGATTAAAATTTTTGTGAGCATCATATTGCCACGTAAATTTATGATTTTCTTTTGCTATTTCAATAAAAAGATGAATATTACATTCAATACAAATATATTATGACAGAGTATATAGACATTTTAACAATTGCACAATAAGAATCCTTCCTAACCAAGTAATTAAAAAAAAAAAAAAAAAAAAAATGAACCATTTTTACCAGTCGAAATCCTTCCGTGTCAAGGTCAAAACTTCACGACCACCACTATGCGGTATATTTACTTCGAAACTTCCTTTCCATTCTTCTATATACTTACTCATCTTCTCTTCGCACACGCGAAAAAAACAAGCTGGAAAATTTCTTGTTGTCGACAATCGATATACGCGTCCTTGATCGTAGTCGATATATTATTCGATTGGATCGTATGTGCGCATGCTATAGACGAATCGAGTGAGAGTGACCTTTCGCCCCCCCTTTTTTACGACGGGGAATATATATATATATATATATATACATATGCGATGTAGAAGAAGAAGAACACAAGCATGGCACGTGCTCGCGAGCATTAAGTTAGCTGATGGACAATAAAATTCGAATAACTCACACTAGTGAAGAGGGAGAGGGAGAGAGAGAGGATAGGAAGAAGCAGTAGTGGAAGAGTGATGGATGGTATAGAAAGTGGATTGGGAATGCCGAGGGTATGTGTATCTATATATATATATATATATGGTTGAGGCATAATTGTCGGACGAGAATATATATATAGGCTGCGGGTGTAATTGTGCGAACTTTTATGTGATAAGTTAAAAAATAGAACGTTGATGTGTGAATTGAATGTTGAGAGCGTTGATGATTCTCTTGATAAGTGATATTTTTGTTATTCATATTGATCTACAATAACGCGGCTTGTAAATGGAGTTTGCGTGGTTCTATTTTTACATTATGATTTCATGAAGTGATATAAGTTTCCTACATTATTTTAAAGGAATTTATATATAGTAAAATTGAATATTTATCTTTTACCTCGTTCTTCTACATTGAAATTATAGTTATATAATTATTTTATCAGCAAAATTACTCTTATCTCATATATATAAATCGTATTGTCCAAAACGACAACTGATATACTTATATATCTATATATACTTCGACCCCATCGTAAAGATTTATCCACAAACTTTCACGAAAATAGAGTCATCATCGTACACCTATCACGCGAAACTTCTTATACTCTATGTTCTGTATATAAAACACAGAAAACTTGCCTCTTGTGCATACATGTATTCATATACACATATAAACTATATATACACTCAGTTCTCAGGGTTACACTTCGAGCGTTCGAATTCGGGCTTGTGGACGCGTCGATACGCATATAAGTAATTGGTATGACGCGCGCATACAACGCGTCTCTGCGTCGCATCAATCTCCCACGCGTCTCACGTATGTTACACGTGTATAAACACACGCGCACGCGCACAGTCATGAGAGGGAAGTTCTCTTTCCGTATCTCGAGTTTCCGGGGTTATCTCTGACTCTTCCCATATGCTCAACGAATTCCTGAGTTTAATTCCTCCTCTATACATTTTTGTTTCATTACACAGCTTGGAAAGAAACGTAATTGTTCGTTATCGGGTGAGCCGCGATGATTGATGATTAGGTTATCAATTTCGTGATTATGCATAGTGAATGTTCGGTATCGGTGTATCGTATAATTCATAAATATATGGTAGATTTTACAGAAAAGTGATAAAGTGACATGTTTCATGAGTGGTTGAGCTTAATTATCAATAGAACATGGTTTTTTTAAAAGTTAATGTTTTAAAAAATCGACAGAGTTAAATAACTACTCGGTTGCAAATATTCCTGGATTTCTACATGAATTATCACCTGAATTTTAATTTTTTTCCCAATAATATAATTATTGGATTAAAAACACGACTATATATATGTATATATGTATACAAAATAACAAAGGAAGATTATTTTTATTCTATGTTATAATTAGTATAAATACGCTAAATAATTCATTATATCGTTAGAAAATACTATTTGTCAATATTTGTAATTTTTTTAATATCGATGGAGTTACGAAAATTAAAAAAAAAAACAACAATTTATTAGCTTTGAATGACAATTAATTAAACTTATAATTATAAAAAATATACACATTAATTTAAAAAATAAGCGTATTTTATTACCCTTTGACACTAGAGTACAATCCGAGAAAGTTGTTAGTTTTACTATTGTTTACTCAACCATTTTTTAATTAATATTAGCTTATGTAATGATATTTTTCAAGCATAAACAAGTATCGATTTTACTCTTTACCTATTTTTTCAATGCAAAAAATGGTATAATATTTTTAAAACTCCGTAGATAATTTTTGTTTACGAGAGAACGATGTTTCGCTACAGGTGCAAGCACCAAGATAATTATTTTGCTTTTATTCCTCAATCATATGGTTTTGTATAATAATATAAGTATCATACATTTTTTTGTTAATATATTTCATTTATTAAGCCATGCGAAAAAAAATCAGTAGATTCTACTGTTTTTCGAAAACTAAATCAACAGTTTCGTTCAAATGCTAAAATAGCGTTTTAAACTTAATAGAATTAGTTTTTTTTTAGAACAAAAACTACAGTTTATTCTAAACGTTGAAATATCATTTAAAAAAGAGTATAATTTATATTTCAGAAACTGTAGAATCTAATTTTCAGAAAAAGTAGTCTCTCCATTGTATGACCGAAATTATGAATTACGTACATAAATTAATTTACTAATGATTAGTATGCAAATAATAGATAATTCGGTTTGATTAAATGGTTTTATTTAATTGACAATCGTCCAACCTTTTTTGCACGTAATCATCCATGTCTTTAAACACTTGCGAAGAGATGTCCTAATGCGTGTTCAGTGGTAAGAGCACAGTTATTGTGCCAGTTCGTGTTTCTCGCTTCCTCCCCCTTCACCTTGTATACTCTATGGTATCTTTCCGAGAGCGCCACAAATGGCAGAAATAGAAAACTTAAAGTCGATTAGATAGAAATCGTTACTGAAATGACCATAGAATACACATGTCGAAAAATGAATTTATTTTGCTCGAGCTTGAACCGTAATTTTTTTTTTTGATCAAGTAGAAACTGCATTTTAAAAAAAGTAGAAACTACATTTCAGAAACAGCAGATACTACATACATTGAAAAGCTGTTTTAACATTTCAAATCATAAAGTCAATCTTACTTTTATGAAAAGTAGATTCTACGGATTTTAAAAGTAGTTTCTACTCTTACTTGCAAAAGTAAAATTAACTTTCTATTGTTGTGTTATAAAATAACTGCTTAAACCGTAGAATCTACTAATTTTTTTTCCGTGCAGATATAAGAGTACTACAAATTTTATTTACAATAAAGAGTGATAGTTTGTATTTTATCAGTGTGGTTTTCTAAAAAAAAGAGGATCTGCTCTATTAGGTAATATTTTTTTTATGCTTTAACAAATGGCATATTTCGGTACAATGTAATAAATAACGACTTTTTTACTTATTCGTAGAAACAACCATATATGGATACACGATTGAAATTTTGCGATGGTTATTAGTATATATATTATGTCCCTAATAATTTTCGTAGTATTTTAATATAATTTAAATTACTTATTATAGAGTAAATAGGAAAAATTTCATTATAAGTTCCATGGAATTTTGATCATCGTTGAATACAACCAATCATACTAGTTTCAATTTTCACGGTAAAAAACATACATACATCATCACAGATTTCAATCTGGTTCCTCGAAAATTATTTTGAGATCAAACCATTATTGCGATTTGATTCTCGATTACCAAAGAAACGACATGCGATCGCAGTAGGAAATAGATTTCATTCCAGTACAAGTAGCATTTATAGTACAAGTAGGTCAAAAGTATCGTATATGATTTTATAGCACTGCCTACCTAAGCCCGCTGTCGCGCCTATCCGTGCCCTAAGCGGTCCTTTTTTGTACCGTGAGGTTAGCGTGTGATAAACACGGTGCAAAAAAGTATTACTTAGGTCACGGATAGGCGTGACCTAAGTGCGGGCTTAGGTCACACAGTGCTATAAAAGTACAATGTTTTCGTACAGAACATCTGTGTCGTGAAGTCACGTGCAACTTCCGCGTTTACACACACACACACACACATATACATATATATTAATAAATTGAAACCTCCGCGAGTTGTGCTCTGAATGGAAAGCTTTGTTTCGATTATACTCGGTGATATATATATATATATATCTTTAATTGTTATTTTTGGGATTATCAGCCTGTATATTCTGTATATAACTGTTACTTCCGGGATTTCGTCGTTATTTCTGGGATGTCCTGGAATTTCCAGAGGTAAATAACTGTTATTTTGGGGACTTATCTAGAGTCCCGACTTTGAGAGTTCGGTCACATGAGGGGTATTATTTCTTTAGTCATTTGTCCAAACTCTGAGCGTAAGGTACTAAGATCCCGGAAAATACCGCTATAGGTACTTTTATATATCTTCTTATATTATATAGACGTAACCGCTATAGGTGAACGTAGCCCCTCCACTGCCCCCTCCACTTTTCCATTTTTTGCTCCTCCACTGTACCCTTTAGAGTCCCCTCTACTGTCCCCTCCACTATCAACGTTATGTTTGTAAAGGAACTAATTTACAATAAATGACAATTTATTATTTATTTACATCAACTTTACCGCCCCCTCTACCGTCCCGTCCAACTTCAGATGACAGTTCAAATGAGATCGCACGTAAGATTTTTCAGTCGGGTCTATTACGAGCACATTATTGACCACTTACTACGATGACTATAATATTATGGGGTTTATTCTGGAGGCAATAACGAAAGTTTTTCTCACCACCCTTGAGATATTGTTGTAGGCGCATTGAGTTTTTACTTAGGTATCTTTATGGGGCCCGCCGTGTATTTTCCTATACTATAGTGCTATCTCTGTCTTACACACACATTTTATGGAGCCCGGGCTCCATAATACTAACGAAATAATCTCATTCGCTAATACAGCGGAAAGGGCTCCGTAAACCTATTTAGCTATTGATATATGTAATTGATTGCCGCTGCTTCTTTATATACTATCACTATTCAATTGAAATTATATTAGTTTTTCTCGAACGAAATGAAGAAAATAAATAAATTTTAAATGGGCTTTTTGTATTACTTTTTCTTCACATTTTCTTGAATATTACCAATAATTCCTAATTTCAAGTATATGTTTTTAAAAGAAAAAAAATTAACTCCAAAACTATGCATTTTACTATTTACAAATATGCTCTTTTAAATAAACTCTTCAAGAATAATTGGTTTGAAAACAATTATAACTCCACTTTGAAAATCCAAACTTAAAAATTGATGAAAGCATTTACTTGAATTCAACATCGAATCAAACGTCGGTTGGGCGAGCGGAGCGAGTAGGGGGAGTAGCCCTCTAGTATATATATATACACAAACACACACACATAGACGGTTTTCCATTAATAATAAATCCGTGTCCATGTAGGTGCACGTATATACTTTTGTTCCGAGAAACGCACACGTTTAGTGATTGACGCATGTGATCCGCATGTATCCGATTTCGAGTTTCGTTGCGCTACGATATTATAGTTATTAAAATGTTAAAATTCATTATAACTTGAAATTTGTGGAATAATTCCAAGCTCGTTGAAATTGTGTTACCTTTGTGCTGTTAAAAGTCCCATGAATTCGATTAGTTTGAAAAGCAAATTATATAATCGTTTATATATATTAATTAGAACAGTTTGACGACGTGCAGTACGCAAAGTATTCGTTCATTTGCTGCCAACTTGATACTTAATTTTTCATTAAATTTCAATAACTGCGTTAATTTTCAATTATTCTGTTATATTAAACAAGAGAATTTTTCATTAATTCTTAATAACCATATGTTAATTTTCAATTTCGCTGCTATGTACACAAGAGAATTTCTCGTAAGTCCTTGGTAACTACATTAATTTTTTTATTTTCTCTAATATATAAGAACCATAATTTTCGACAATATTTATAACAAAAGAACCAAAAAATAACAGAAATAAAAAGTAAAACTTTGGCTTCATCGTACCTCATACCTAAACAGCCGTACCATCCCACAACATTTGTTCCTGCATTATCCAATCCCCTCACGTCGACTGCCCCAAATACGCTCGACAATCGTCCACATACGCTTAGACGCACGCGCATGTTTTTCTCTCCCTCTCTTCACTAACCCTCGCGAAGAGTGGATATATCTCTAGCTCTATACACTCTTACACGCGATCGCGTTCGCCACCTATAAATTCAAAATGAATCAGCACGAGTGGAAGGAAAAACCGCGTGCGCGCGCAACCGCCCTCCCCCCCTCTCCCAACATAACCGAACTGGAAAACACGAGAAAAAGAAAAAGTATAGAGGAAAAGAAGAAAAGTGAGGTCGAGAGCGTGTCTTATTCATCGGGTATAATGGATTTATATTGTTCCGTTTGTAATATGTTGTATACGTCGAATTTATTGTTGACGATCTGCACGTACGGAATTGAAATTTATAAAGTATGTGTATATGTGAGGGAATAAATGTTTTTCTGGGTAGAAGGATTCGGCATTTCATGAACTACGCGAGTTATATTATTTATTGGAATGTAGGACTCAGGATGAAATTTATCAGAGCTAATTGCAACAAGAAATGAAAGATAACGGGTCCCTTTCCCATTGACTTACATTAGGACATGGGAATCCCCGTGTGAATAAATATAAATATATAGATATAGCATTGAAATGACCCCAGGAAATCCCGCTGCTCCATAATATACAGCTGGAAATAACGTCCACTATTCATACATATACACCGGCACCATTCAATTAAAAGCTTAGCCTCCCTTACGCTGCAATAGAACCTAGACTATATATATAAAAGATGCCAGCTAATTGGGGAGGACGCCACAACGTAAGATTTGCTTTGTTTATAAACAAATTGCATGAATTGCTTCATAGGTGTGTTTATTTAATACATTTCGATACTAGTGCAAAAATTGGATTTCCTCGTCGGGTGACTATTTGCGCCCGAGTAAAGCAAGGGTGAAAAGGTCACACGAGGAGGAAATCAACTTCTTACACGAGTGTCGAACCGTATTTTTTCACACAACGTGCGAGAAGTGAGATTTTCGCACGCTTCATTTGGCACAGCGTGCGAGCAGTCGAACTTCTCTTACGGAGTGTCAAAAATGATTTTCTAATTCAGTCTCCCAAATACTTCAGGATTTTAACATTATTATCAGTTGCTTTTTGAGCAACGCCGAAACTAGTAGCTCTCGATTTAAAATTTTTCACAAGTTCAAACATCATTTAAGCTTGGTTTATATAATATCGTTAAAATAAAAAAAGACGTGAATTTTTATTTCACTTTTTTCCTTAAGTGTGGCATCTTTCCTCGCTTTACCTTATATATCAGTAATCCCGCCAAACTTTTTAAATTTAAGCTATCGAGAAATTGAAAAAAAAAATTAAGAGCTCACTTTCACAGGACCTTTTTCCTTCCTTTCTAGACCTTCAATAGTGAAAAAGTGGAAGCGTTACTCTTTTTTTTCTCATAGCCATTTTTTTACCGGATAACTCATATGAAAGCTATGGGAACATCTAGTAGTTCGTGATAATCTTTTCCGTATAAAAATCATCGGTTTTTATGAAATAAGTGAAAAAATACTTATTTGTCAACTTCGACATGGGATGTACTTTTTTAAAAGGGATATAATGTATTAATCACGCCACAAAAAAGTCACTTGTCATTGACCTTGTAGGTGTGCCAGCGATAAATAGTGTTTTCTAAAACCAGTTACGTTTTTAATAATGATATTTAAAGTAATGTAAATTCTATAATCGACACATTAATGAGTAACAGAGCGTTTTGTTCGTTATGCTAAAATAAAGAGTTGAGCGCTATAGAAAATAAAAAAAGGACAATCATTTTTAAAAAAGCTGCATATACAAAGATATTGAATTATTGCAAAAATCTGGTAACCCTTAAATAATTCATTATGTAAGTTGTTTATTAATAGGTACACATATCTGGAGTTGATTTCTTGAAATTATACGTATTAAAACAGTTATAAAAAAACTTGTGTCGAATAATTTAAAAAATAATCATTTTTTTAATCGCTTTAAGAAGATAATAAATTGTACGAGTACCACTTAACTATGCCTTGAATTGTGGCCTTTCTCTTTACCATACGTAATTTGTACCATTCTAAATCGGGTTTTGATACTAAGATAATGTTCTTCCAACCCCATTTAAGAAATCTACCCTTTACAGAATTCTATATATTGAGTATATCTAAAGATATCAAAGTGTAAGTCGAGTTTTAAAAATATCGCGGAATTACTCATATATATATACTAAAATTTCCGCGTAACATCGTACCGCAATATACAGTCCCCGTCAGTGCCCTACTCCGCGTACAAAACGAGTGGGTTTAAGCGTTTCCACGAACAAAAAACTATATATATATATATACATACACGTGGCAACCGTGAGCCTTGTGTCGCCAAAGATTGTGGCTTCAACTGCTTTCAATTAACATTTATAGTCTTTGAAACATTCGTCTCCTTACCCCCTTGCGTTTGTTATAATAACTGTGTGCGGTACCACTTTGTAATAAATCAATTTTGGGAGGTTTAAATCAGTCCACGTTGTGTATAAAATAGTCACGTTTTCAATGTACCCGTGCGCGAGTTATATTTATGGTTTCATTTCTTTATATATTTATTGTTTTATATTTATACATAGACTTATACGTACGAGGAATCGTGCGGATTACGAAAGTTTTGAATAAGTATAAGTTAAGCAAGTTTAGAAGCGGGGAACAAAGTTTCTCTCTCTCTCTCTCTCTCTCTCTCTCTCTCTTTTCCTTTACATTTTCTCGTATACGAACCACGCGGCATATCTTCTCTCACCTGTACGTTCGCGCTGCTTTGTTCCCGACTGTGACAAAAGAATTTTCACTCTCTTGCGGCATATATACAACGTGCACGCATTTTCACCGCAAATGTACTTACTCAACTATCGTATACATCATAATACTACGTGCCGAGTGCGCGCGCGTGTGTGTGTACGCGTAAGAAGATATAATCAAAGGAAGGAAGAAAAAATAAACTTTGCTACTATTATCTTATATAGTTATATGTAAAAACTACAACCTTCCTAGAGATACGCGCGTATACACGCTCATTTACGTGCGTGTGGGGTATATTATACTCTCAGTACAGTAGCTTTCCTTTTCCTCATCGTATATATAATAATATAACATAACAATGCTACGTGCTTGGTTGTGAAAAGTATAACGCATACACGCGTACACGAAGGTGTATACGAAAGCTCATCGATCGTAGTGGTCCTTCCCGCAGTGATAGCAATGTATGTGTGTGTTTGTCTGTTTTGTTCTCTGTTTCTCTCGTCTGTTTCTGTTCGCAGGACGACTCTTTCTCTCTTTGTTTTTTTTCGTTCTGTTTGTTACATCGTACGTTGCGCGAACGCCTATAAGCTCACTCTCTCTTTCTCTTTTTTTCTTTTCTTTATTCACTGCTACGCGCATCCGTTGTTGTTTTCGCGCAAGTGTAAGGTGGCTGATTAAAGTTTTTTGTTTGTGCGAGTGTGCGAGAATTGGGATTTGTGGTGTGGAGGTGTTTGGTGGATATAAATAATGGTATGTGATGAAAGGCGTTCGGAGTAGATTAATTTAATTGTTTTTATGTATATGTCGAATTCTACGGGAATTTCCCCTAGAGTAGTTGTAAAAATGATGGAAAAAATTGGAGGTACGCATCAAAAATACTTTTTTCTCGTTCTATGGATTATGGAAGAGATGAGAAAAATTACGAAAATGAGAGTACGTCATTTTTTACTATTTTCAAATGCACCTAATTTTGTACAGAATTTTTCAAATTTTTCTCGTCTCTTCTATGACGCATATGCTGCGCATTGCTGCTTGCTTAACAAGCAAAAATTATTTAAAATACGTGATTCCAAATTTTTTTTGTCGCTGCACTGAGAAAAAAAACTGCTGCCAATTCATTGGCACTTAGCTTCCTCAAACTTTATTTAATTAGTCCTTTAATTAATTTTTACTTCCAATATTTAAAATTTTATACTTTATTTTCTAAATAAATATATATAAATTCGTCTATTTTCTTTTAGTCTATTTTTAATATGTAAATTATATAACTTCAGGAGTCCAATCGTTTTAATATCACATTTTGATATTTCAAATAAAAAAAAATTTATATATTTACGTATTTTAATTTATGACAAATATATATATTATAAATTATTATAAGTTTCCTTCAATAACAGGACGTGTTTACTTTACCATTGGCAAAGCCAGCTTTGCACAAATCATTAATCAAAGTAAACCTCTTCTGTGTATCGAATATATATTTTATATATCACATTCGTATACACATGTGTATATATATATATACATGCATTTTCCCCATCAAAAATCACGATATCCAAATTTTCTTATTTTACGTATACCATGTGTAAAAGTTCATTTTGTACACGGAAAACTTTTTGTAAAATCGAATTTTACGCATGCGATGTGAAAAAATATAAATATTTTAATTCTCTTTCAAATCTTACCCATCCCATTCAGATACATATCATTCTCGATAAATCTATAATTGAATATACTGATGAGTAAGCGTGTCGTCGAGGCACCCTCTATACATCGGAATAGAACCCGTGTGCAAAAATCTTTGGGATCCAGCTGGAATTTGTTGGGATTACCCAATTATACATAAAAATATTATAAATAATTAATGCAATATACATTTAAATTTAAAGAAAGAAGTTATAAAAAAAGTATATATAATGTCATTGTTACACTGAAATGTGTATATTTTAAATATACTAGATTTATTCAAGCGCGTTACGCGCGGGCGATATCAATATCAGCAATAAAAATATTATAAATAGATTATATTATGGATAAATAATAACTAAAATAAAGTCTTCTGTACAGACACCATAGATTATAGTGAAATAAAATAAAATAAAATGTTTTTATAAATACATATACTTAAGAACTCGCAATATAAGAACG
>JAWWEQ010049082.1:0-14280 GCA_035583055.1 Torymus tubicola
AAGGTGTTGGTCCGACTGCCGTTGCCTGCTCGGTCTGCAGCAAGAAATACCACAAGTCGTGTGCCGAACGTAGTACCCCGTAATACCCGGGGGGGGGGGTACCCCGGTACATTGAAAAACTCAGATTTTTGAAAAATTAAAATATTTGCTGTATCTTACTATCAAAAATTAAAATATTTATTATTACCGGGTTGAAAGTTGCGGTAATAATATAGCTATTTAATGGTAAGCGACTTTTTGAATTTTGTTGTTTCTGTTTTGAATTTGTCCTATAAAATAATATAGGACAAATTTCCTTAGGGGGTCCACTTTGGCCCGGTCTCCCCTATCTATTTTTTTCTTACTACAATTTTAATAATAATAAGGTTTCTTCAAACCCACACCTTCAAACAAAACTTTTTTTAAAAAAAAGCAGAATGTTATATTTGTTGGTTAGGTTAGCGTGATTAAAACAAAACAACAAAGAAATGAAAAATCTTTTTATACTTACCACTATAAAAAGAATTGAACTTTTGAGCACCATAGTGATACTCATGAAGGACATCCAGACTCTCTCCCTTGTAATACAAAAAATCACTCTTCACTCGTTCCAGCAGCTTCCTAAACTGCAATTGAAATTTCACAACTAAGCCTAGCTAACGCACATACACAACGCTAACGTATATTCCATGTACAACCTGCTCCTCCCGGACCGCAAGATACCCGAACTTCCCGAGATAATGCATAAAGTACAGCAGACTCGGTATGCAAACCAGAAAGTAGTGAAATTGCTTACGAAACTCGTATGTCTTCAGTATCTAAAAAAACGTAACTATCTGACATATTTCCACACTTAAATTTTCGATTGGTTCTCTGCACAAAGTGTCTTACGGCCGGTAGCATAATCGTGGCGCCCAAAAATACATTCAGCGTTCGAAAGATGACTTTCCATCTCGGCGATTGGTACGGCCACACTCCAAATGGCTTCAGACAGAGTCTCGTGTACATAAAGTACGATCCTTCTACGACTTCCATTTTTTCACTTATATCCTCTCGATTATCATTCGTTGAAGCTTCAAACTACAACGAAGCTTGCGCGTGCAAGCAGCGAGGGAGCGGCAATGTGCGTAGTAGGCATGAAATTATACGTATTAAATGCGATGCGCCATTGATGAGCTCCGCGTTCATAATTGTACACTCCCTCATAATAGTGTAGCGACGTACGACCGAAGAGTATACAATATGTTTCACGATGATGGTTTGGCGTTTGACGGTGAGGTGGTGTGATAGTACAGTAAAATCTTGTTACAAATTTAATTTTGAAAGTAGGATTGCGATATTAGCTTAATTATATTTCTAATGTTTCGGAGGAAATTGCAAATGTTGTGAGTAAGAGTTATGGAAGATGACGTGACAGAGTAACTGTCATCATATGGTGGATATGTAATTTGAAATTTAATTATCCTATCTTAATTTGAATAAAAGAAGGATGGCCGTGTGTGGCTCAGGTAAATATCAATATAGGGAACTAAAAAAATTATTAACATCGTAGAGAATACATGCAAAATCGCGCAAGAATTAGTAGCGCATAAAATGGATATTATTGAAAAAATTCTTATTTTGACTTTTCCTTCATTTCTCTTGACTAACTTTTTTTTAAATTTTACATTTTGACAAGTTCTACAAAGAAAATTTTTTTTAGTTTATTCATGTTGAAGGTTTTTCGGAATTCATTCGCGTCAAGTTTGGCTCTGGGTGCCGAGGTTTCGTAAGCATTGCAGCTTACTTCATCAGGGCAGGTCTGCAATTATACTTGCGAAACGTCAGCACCCAAAGCTGAACTTCACGCAGATGAATTCCGAAAAACCTTCAACATGACTAAATACTATTTAATATAGTCGCTGTGAGACAGATTTATTGTCTCGTGAAAATGATTATAATTTATAGTAAGAATTACAAAATAATAGCTTTTTGTACTATACTAGCAAGATCACTGTAACACTGCTAGTCTGTATTAATTGGTTTATTGATTTTCATTAACCGTACAATTGTTACCTCCTACGTATGTTACTCTATGTTGCTTTTCGTGTTGGCGATCAATTTTTGGAACATTATCTCTACGGCATCTTTGAGCGACAAATTAGCAACAAAATTTCGTCCAAACCTGAAGTTGCTATCATTAAATCCTAAGGAGATACGGTAGTGGCTTTTCTAGCTTAATACATAAGTTGTAGAAGCCATCGTTTCTGCGAAACGGCTTAAAATGGTTAAAAAGGGTTTAAAAAGGGTTAAAAGGGGTTTTAAAAAAGCGTTTAAAAACGTGTTGATAAATAGGTCATCTGCATTATTTAACGATTCAATTAATTTTATTGTTGATTTATATTGTTTCAATATAACACTGCTAGTATCAATTTATTGGGATGATATATAGAATGGTTGTAGGGTTCCCTATATAAAAAAAATCATGACTGGATATTTTGAAGCTAAGATAAACTTGTGTGATTGGCTCATGCAGCATGCATCTAAATCAGGAAGTCGTAACGTCGTCTAGGTTAAGTCGCGCAACGCGCGCTGTCCAAATCTCTAGTAGGTACTATACAAAATAGTAAGGGGCAGTCTCCAAAAGTGTGCCCGTGCCTAGACACACAAACTCTGAGTCAAGGGACTATAGCCAAGTTAAAAATCCTATTGGATGCAGGCATACTAAGCATACTCAGTAGCCAATAGATTTGAACTTAGCGATATAGTCCCTTGACTCAGGGTTCGTGTGCCTAGGCACAGGCACACTTATGGAGACAGTCCCTAATTTTGACTTCACAATTTTTCTTCATGTATATAATAACATTGGCGTTATACGATGTATAGTATTTCTCTATTTATTCTTCAGCAAGATGAGCGATCTCTACCCATTCACGTGGACATTCTCTTTCAAACAAAAGTAGTTTTACGCAGTAATAAAGGTGAGCTGAATCAGTTTCCTTTCAAAGCAAGTAAGGTTCTATAAATTATTTGAAAATACTATAAAAAGTAATTTCTTATTTTTACTAAACAATACAATTCCATTTCAGTATTTGTTGCATTTAAATGAAGTTATTATATATATATTACATTTATTAAATAAACGCAATACTTTACATGACGTCATCGAAAAAAAAATTATAAATATTTTTTTTTATCGAAAAGATAAATCAGAAAATTCAAAAGCTCTCAAGTTTGCAGAGTATACTACACCATAGAATACATATTTATTTATTAGTAAATAATCTACGATTTCCAAAGTATATAAGAAAACTACATAGAGTAGATAATCGTTTTCACTTGATAATTACTTTTGCGCTGTAATTATTGTTCGCGGTAAGCAAGAATCTTCATATTTCACAGCAACACCGAGTACTCTCAAGCTATAGGCGTATAATTATTTGATTATAATAGTAACATGAGAGAGAAGTTGTTGTACTTTTTTCTGGGAAAGATTGGACAATAATTGCTACATGGATACAGTGTATGAAGAGAAAATATACACTGTACGTTCTTTTGCGAATAAGTACAGAACAATGATAAAGTTTCAGATATGATAAAGAAGGCAAGTCACAATTATTTTCATTGCTTAATGTAAATAGTATAGAGATAAAAAAATAATTAAATTATAAATATTTTTTAAAATACTGTGGAACATATGGAAACAATAAAAAGAATGTTTATCTGCAGGATAAAGATGCATCAACCAAAGACCACAGAGTTAAATTTTGATGTACATCTTAAGTAGAAATTACTTCCCTTAATTATCATGCTAACTAACAAAATTGGTTCATTTTTATACCACGGTTTAAAACTAAATATATAATTTCCTAACATTCAGTTAAAGGACGAAAATTTTACCATCGATGAGAAAGCCCTTCTGAAAATATATAAGTACGTAATTGATCTTGTGCTTAATCACGTGCTGAATCTTGTATTTTATCAAACGTTATATACTTATTTTATAATGAGTTTTAATATACGTTAAATCACGTGATTTTTCACATGTCAAATAACATGCTTTTTTCGAACGAATTTGGCACGTGATTTAGCATGTAATTTGGTACGCAAAAATCATGTGACTTAATACATCATAATTAAGCACGTAAATTAGCATGTGAAAAATCACATGAGAGATCAGAATGAGAGCTCTTAAAAAGTGATGGATGAAATTTGTCATCACAATAAGACGGTTTTGATTGGTTGTTGTCGACTCATTTGTATACGCGCCAAAATCGAATTCGTTTGAATTTTCAAAATTGATTGCTAGCTCTCATGCTTGATTATAGCTATGATATTAAAAAAATAAACATTTATGAAATAATACTTCTGAATTGAACGAAAAGTTATTAAAACGAGACAAGCCTTGTATATCCGGCTTTGAAAGGTTGCCTGAATGATAAACTTTCGCTTCACTATGTACTTTGACTGTCATCTAGCGGTTAACAGCAGTAGTAAGCAATTCTGTACTGGACTACTGCACGTAAACCGCTAGCCCCTTCATAGGAATTAGCACCGCCTAAAGCACACGAGGAAGCGAGAGTTTATATCATTCATACGATTTTCCAACTAACTATATAGGACCAAGGGTCCTCGTTTTATATAGGTTCTATTTCAAATATATGCAGATAGTTCGTAATCCGATGATTAGCAAGCTAATACAATTTGCTCATTCGGGTCGTAATGGACTAAGATTTACGGCGAAATTAATTGATTCTTTATTCTATCCGAACGTATATTGACACTGTTTATGCCAGGCGCAATCCTTTTCATTCACTAAATCGTTATCGACCTATTTTTTAAAAACCGTCTATAAAAATTTATTAATTATAAAAAGGATTCTAATTCTTTTACATTCGTTGGTCTTGGTGCACTTATTTCTACTTTTGATTTAGCTTTGCGCAGACCCTCCTTAACAATTACGAACCCAAATACTTTGTTTTTATTTTGTAAACATTTATATTTTTTGTTGTTGTTTAGTTTTGGTCCGATTTCTTGCAGTCAGCTGCAAGAATTTTTTACCCGTTACGTAAATATTGTATAGATAAGTGAAAGTGCCTTCCGGGATTTTCTTATATCTGAATAGTCCTTTGTGTGTTATAATCATTAGAGAATAGTTTACCACCCTGCTATTTCGTAAAAATTTATTATACGTAGTCTAATATTGCAGTTGCTTTTAAATATTGGAACTGTATATGGGAGTGGTCCATTCACTTATGGGCTAATGTCTCCTATAGTGGTATATCGTAGTGCAGTTGACCGTTTTAAACAATTGTTCTTCATGTATTTCGGGATCGAATATATTGGGTACTAATTGATCTTGCAATGCCGCTTTAATGTCAGTAAACTATTATAATGTAATGATAGATTTTTCAATGTAGTAGCGAATGAATTTTAACAGCACTTCGCCAGACTCTTATTAGTGCGCCTAATTAAATTTACACCTCTCAAGTTTTTTTATTCTTCGTAATACTCTTAAAAATGAAATAAAATTTTAATCTCTCCGTGAATGTCTCCTAATCGCCAAGGGCGAATTTCAATCTTCTATTATCACCTAACGTCATGCTTTCTGGGTGGAACTGTTTATACCACACTTTGGATTCCTCTTTCTCCACAATATTTTTCTCGATTCTGGTATCGCTGGCACTTTAAACTATTTCGAAACTATCACTTTTTGTCGTGATGTTTCCTGGATTAAACCCACTTTTTAGTATTACTCGTAATAACTTACGGAGATCTTCAAAATTATCGCCTTCATTGCATTTAATTTGTATTTTGCTAAACTCGGCTATTAACTATTGCTTATTTAAATTGTTTTATCTAATTTCTTTTGGCCTCCGTGATCAGTTGATTAATGTATATTTAATAAACTGAATTTCTTTTATAACATATGACTGACGTTAAGTCAGAAGTTAGTGTTTTTAAATGCCTTACTATATTTGTCGAATAAATGTTTAGCCAAATTCACTTCTCTTCACTGTAAGAAAACTTCCATATATAGATATGCAATGTGTACATTTGGAAACTCAAAAATAGTACAACGTCTCCTATAGCCAACTGACTTGATAGATCAAGATTTACTACCGATATTGCATAGTAATGATAATTTATAAAATTGACATTAATCATTTTTTTATGCACAATACTTTCATTATAAAAAAATTATGACTTTTTTAAGGTTTTTATTATTAATATTTCGTTATAAACGAAACATATTATTTTGATGAATATTATAATTAATGCCACGTGCCCTAGTTTATTTAAGCTAACGTTTAAATATGCTCTTTATATAATTGTTCATTTTCAAATGTTTAAATGGTCATCACTGAAAGGCGTTAAATACACCTACTATAATTTACTTAAAATTATTTAATGAACTAAAATTATCCAACAATCGTTTGCGAATTAATCCAAAATTACTTAAAAATTATACGAAAATCAGCCAGAAATTATTTTAAATAATTACATAGTACACATTACTCTATTGTATTAGTACACATAGTACACAAAAATTTAATTGTATAACTAATTCAAATTTCTCTTTTAATTCAATTTTTTATTCATAATCTAAAAAATTTAATATAATTATTGTAAAATTATCAAAGTTGAAAAAAACAGTAATAGTTTTTACAAAAATTTTATTAATTATATATCCATTTAAAAAAAAGTATACAAAGTTATCCAATACGGCGTAATAATATGAAATTGATAATTTTTTATCTGTTAATGAAAATGCTCGTTTATCGTGTTGAGTGTAATCTTATTGAAAAATATTATGCATTCAAATCATCATTAGCGGTATAGTTGATACATTGTGCAATAACTGTGATTATCCAGAATGACAGAGTCAGACAGCAAGCAACGAAACTACAATTTACTGGATTTTCATCTTTTTCAAAGTTTTTAAATAGATATCTACTGTAACGGACGCTGCTCGCCTACATTCATGCCACGGAATCGCGGTAAATCCTACACTCTCGTTACACTACTTATTTTCTGACTAACATTATATAGAAAATTAATTTATCGTGACAAATTTTGTAGTCAGCACGTTAAGGTGATTTAATTTATACAAATGCAGATTCTTATATACTCATGGGCATAATGGTTTTTATTGAATCAAATAATTTCTAAAACATTGTTGGGAAAATAGGTTTGTCAGGTGTTTCGTATATACTTAAATACTATACTTAAAAATTCTTTTTTAGTAATTCTTTTAGTATTTGCATAAGATATACACTTTCAAAAATTATGTCTGTATTTCACATCATCATAAATATATTAAAAAGTCCACATATCGACACAAAGTTGGTCAACTCCTGTGTAAAAATTGATTTTTCTTTCTTTAGCAGAATACGTTATACACCGCAAACAGCTTCGCGTTATGTAACTACAAAACGACGTGAGTCACGTGCGTGCGATGATTGCTAATAGTTACGCCTTCAGTCGGCGTTTATATGACTGGGTAGGTGGTATAGTTCCCTGCCGGCGACCGCATCATCATCACTTGTCGACGAACGGAGAACGAGTGAGCATCATTCGCACTATATATTGTCCAGCGAGAGGAAACTTTTGTAAAGGTATGCGCTCACTATAGGTTGTGCAAATTAATGTTCATGATTAGTATAAAGAATGATACATAAGTGTGTGAAATTGTTTTGTTCAAGTCTTGAATGTAGAAGCATTTGTCCGGTAAGAAAAATTTTAGTCTTTGACGTAGAATTGGAAATCGATTTGTATAGTTTCGTATATTTTGCACAGTAGCGTGCTATGCCATACTATAGCTTAGTGTAGAAAATAGTGTATAGGTGACGTGTGGTAAAAATATAGGGTAATATAATGATGTTAGTGTCCATATAGCATTATTTATGTAACTATATAAAGGTATATAAAAGCATGCAGAGAATTGTATAGTAGAATGTAGATAGAAATGAGCAAAATATACTAAAGAGATGGTGTAAATATTTTGAAGGTATCAACATGAAACTATATCAAAATCTACATATACTGCAGTGGAATTTCGAATTTCAAATTTTTATACGAAATCTCCAATAAAATAGATAATATAATAATAAAGAAATCGTTCTTTTTCTTTTAAATGCTATCTACCTAAAATAATATTTTTCAAATGTTACAAATTGAAAAATAAAATGGTTATTTTAATCAATTATTAGTTTTTTTTTGCAAAAACATAAAATATTAACGTCATGATTTCATCTTTTTGTACAATTTAACATATTTTATACGAAAAGCTAACATATTTTAGAAGGCAAAGTAATATATTTTTTACTTTTTGAACTAAATACATATCAACATTATTCCTAAATTTTATAAGTTGTGTTGAAAACCTGATAGAAAATAGTATTATAAAAAATCAAACTTAAGTGTTATTACTTATCGGAATGAAAAAAGATATTTTTGATAATTTCCCTCAAATCTTTTACAACTAATTATTGACGAATTTGATCGATTATTGTATATTTTATTTCTTATATATATATACTGTATTAAGGGCTCTCAGCCCGTATAATAATATTAAATAAATAAATAAAAATAAATAATAAGGATTGTAATAAGTCAGGGCCAGCATTAAGCTGATAGTTTAATCGTATACCGTTCGTTTTCGCAGCCGCGTCAAAAAACAATCGAAGCTTTCCCGGTTTGTTCGCATTTGCTACCCAAAAGTGGGGTAAATACCAAATTCGTGACCTTCAAATGTCGTCAATTACTTTTTCTGTATATCCCTAATATATAAGTCGCGACATTTCTCGATAACACATCGTTGCGTAATCGCTGTCTCTATCTAGTCGTTGTTCGATTTTGTAAAGTCTTCTCAAGGCAGTAGAACTACTGTCAGCGGTTCGAAAATTGTCATTTTTCCAAAGCAAACCTGTCGACCAAGATTTTCCAAAACGTTGAAATATTTAGAGAATATTCGTGTGACTTTGATTTTATTTTTACACCTAGATTGTTAATTTCGAAGTAATTTTTTATCAAATCATTAAGAGCTTTAAGCTCACTTATAATATTTGAATCATCATTTACATCGTGCTTTATTTTTTGTGTAGGCTTAGAAACATCATTCGTGCGTGACGAGCTTGCTAGCCCGTATATGGCCCACCTTAAAGGAGATAGTATCTTTAGTTATAAGTAAACGCCAATTATCTTGGTCTATCAATATTTTAGGCTCAACTTTATCATTAGATTTAATAAAAATACTCGTTTTATTTGCTACTGTACGGACGAAAGCTCCTGATATAGATTGAACCTTGCCCTTTGAGGACTAAATGACAAGCTAATGATTTATCTATTAAAGTGACTGTAGAACCGCTATCTAAAAAAATATAAGTTTTTATACACACGAACGGGCTCGACACAGGCAAAATTTTTAATAACGTACCGTCATTTTTCATCGTGTTTTTTCCCAATTCGAATGATTATTGTTTTTAGATCAACACGCTTGCGGTTGTGAAAAGTTTCTATTTCGCGAATTAATCATATTTTTATAATTTAATTAAAAGCGTTTTGGATCATGCAGAAGAATGTGATGAGGTTGTGAACATTGGGCGCAATTTCCGCTTTCACACCTTGTAAAAAAATTACCCTGTTTAAGACATAATAGCAGCCGGAGTTTTCTTACTAAAAACCATCGTCTCGGTAACGAGTTACGTGCAAATCCTCTACATTCAATAGATATATGATTGTCTCCTTTACAAAATATACACGTAATCGGGTGCTGCTTATCAGATGATTTTTTTTCATTGAACCTTTGATTTTCATTATCGCTCGTTATCGCATAAATTTTTGCGGGTTTTTTCATTGCTTGCTTGATGCGTCGAGGTTAATTCATTTTCCTCGAAAATGCCTCCTTTGATGGAGCGCTGCGCCTTGCAACACAAAAAATCAACCAAATTTTCTAGAGAGGTATTATCGTTTAATATTTCTGAAGAGTAGTCATCGTAATTATATCTTAAAACAGAAAATATTTTACAAATGATGCACTGAATGAATTCCGGGTTATGTAAATATTCAGCATTGCATATGCGTAAAGCGCTAGCTACCCTTTTTAATTTTGACGCAAATGAGGTTAACTTGATTTTTCCCGAATCAATATCTGGCAGATTTATTATTTCATTACAATTTTTTGCGCTAGTACTTTTTTATTTTCAAATTCTAATTCAAGTATATCAATAATTTCTTTCGCATTTTGATTTGTTGCTAATAATGTGTTTACAATTTCACGTGCTTTCCCATGTAAAGCTTTCGAAAGTAAAAGTACTATTTCGCTGTCATTATATTCACCGAGTTCAATAGTCGTGTCATACATTTGTTTAAAATTTGGCCATTGTAAAGCATTTCCATCAAAGGTTGGCAACGATTTAGCACACATTAATCTGTTTATGAGACGCGAGTTATTTGGATTAATCGACGTATCGCGATAATTAGCAAGCGTCGAATGAAGCGCGTCGGTAAATTAATTTGAAAAGACGATTAAACGGGCCACGGATCTCTTCAAACACGATAAAAAAATATTTGCCTAGAGGCGCTGAAATAGCTAAGACCGGCACTGGCTTCTGTACACCCGAATGATTTTTAAAAACTCGAATTCAGTTGAATCTCTTCTATTCTATAACTGCCACTAGATTATTGCGATGCAATTAATAATATCTAAATAAAAAAAAGGAAAATTACCTAAAGACGCCTTGCATACACCCACTGACTCCTGCACCTTTTAATCAAGTTCGCGTACAAAATTGTTGAATAGTTAATTTTAAGATGCCTCTTAAATTAAAGCACTTCTCTTACACGTTACACTCATTTTATGTCAGAGAACATTTTGAATTTTGACGCTATATTCAGACCGGATATTGAACCATCAACCAATCGCATTGCTTCTTTAAATACTTCATAACATCCTGTCATCTCTTTTTTAAGAGAAGAATACCATTAAGGTCTCGCATTCTATATTGAAATCGATGTAATATTTTTTATATTTAAATTTTAATTAATAATTTATATAATTTTATTATGTATTTTATGTACCATAATATCTTCTTTTTTCATTTAATTTACAGTAGGAAAAATGCTAATGGAGGTTTTGTGGAACACTCAAGTGTGAACCGGAAATGAAGAACAGAATTTCGTTCTACAAGAAAGTTGCAAGTGATCTGGCAACATTAAAAGTTAATGAAAATGGTAGCACTCTTCAACTTTATAACAAAGAAATTAACGAAAAACAAAAAAGAAGAATAGAGACTGTACTAGATAAAGAAATCCCAGAAGATGGCTTCATTGTTAGAGGTACGATTCACCAAGGGGATGGCATCTTTTCTGACAATACGAGAGGTTTGCAATGTACAGCAATGGTAACAGCAGTTATTGCTATGAGTGCAATAAAACATCCAAAATGATGGACGTCAATGGATATTGATGAGATACTTTTTTGTGGAGATGAGTTATTTTCTCGAACTGCTTCAACTTGAGAACAGGTAGCAAATGGAGAAAAGAATCCACAATATCTGACAGCTGAAGAACTTGATAATAAAGTTCTTATGATACATAACAAAAAATGTTGTGTAAAAGTCAATGAAATCACTTACGGTCATTTATACAACAATTTTTCTGAAGCTAATATGCCAAATGTAGAGCATCTTATCGATACGTGTATGCGTTCGAATACATCTGGTATTTTAATTTGTAATGGCATCTCGATTGCTGTAATTTTTTGCAATGGCATGATAAGTGTATTTGACTTACATTCTAGAGGACCAAATGGGAAACTCATAGCTAATTGAACAGCTTGTTTTACTGCAATGCATACAGCTAAGCAACTGTTCGACATAATAAGTTCATGCGCACCAAAATCTAGACCTAATGGGTTTGATGGACAGTATCAATTTACATCGATTTCTGTCGAATACGAGGATGATAACATTCATCATGAACTTGAGAATAATATTTTGGAAGTAATGAATGAGGAACATTGCGAGGAACTTTGAATGAAAACTTTGAAGAACCCAATCATATAGACAATTCTAAGGATGTCATTTATACTGAGCCCAATGATAATGGATCTATGGAGAACGACTCAATAACAGATAGTCAAAGCAGTAACCTTAACAATCAGAAGCAACAGGCAAACGAAGGTTTACTAAAGTTTCAAAATAACGAACCCAATGAAAATGACTCAATAAGAGATAAGCAAGACAGTGACATTCACAATCATGAATTAGTTTACTGTCATAAACCTTTAAATGAAGGTTTACAAAATGTAGAAGTTTAAGATCAAAATGTTCTAATGAACTTTCCTTGGGTATGGAGTAAAGTTTGTGAAGAATACAAAGATCATTATAGGATATTTTCATGTAATATTAATAATATCAAATTAGTTACTATCGAAAGTGCAGGCTTGAAAAATTATTTTCATTTTAGATGCAACATGTGTTGCAAGGAAGCTAAAATATGTTCTATTCCTAATGAATATACAGCACTAAATTTCAATGTAACACTGAAACACTAGGATCTCAAAATATTGGGATAGGCCTATTTCAGTTTGAACAATTTTTGGGTGCATTCGAAATTAAAGGTATGTCTTTTGAAACCTGGCAAAGGTATCATGCTGAAACAACTACGTATATAATACAGACAGCAAAAATATCAATGCCAAAGGCTGCAGAAGAGGAAAAAAGGTTAGCCATAGAAAGAAATGATGTTATAAATGGCATGCCACATATAATGGTCGAATATTGGGAGAGGTCGTTAGGGCAGACTGGCCTGTGGGTCGTCTGCTATTTTCATCCGAGGCTTGGCTTGTAGTAGCCCTGAGGCCCATGTCACCGAAACTTCAATTCATGCCAGGCATGGGCCAGCGCCTCCACTGGGGAGGAAAAGTCACGATTTACTCTGGGTAGGAACACCCCAGAGCTTACTCGCCTTTTTCCCTCCTTTTCCGCAACTTTAGAGGACCCCGAAAATTCGAAAATCACCACCTAAAAATACGTGGATTGAAATTCTTATTCCCAGAGCTCTCCTCAGTCGAGGAAAATTCAGAAAAAAAACCCCGGTCAGGTGGAGGGAGGATTCAAACTCACGACCCTATAGAGTATGAGGCAAACACTCTACCACTGAGCCGAAGCTGCTCCTTAAACGTGCTTTAGCAACTATTGACTTTAATAATACACAGATAATAAGTCAAACTTTAGCTAATTTAGGTGAAATGTATTTAGAAAAGTGTCGAATTATGGATCGAAATATAACAATAATGAAAATAACACGCAAGGTGAAAGTGCGCAAATACGACAAATAAACATACACAACAATCGTGGCGGGTATAATCGTAGAGGCAACGGAAGATTCGCAAACAATAGATATAATAATGGAAATAAGAATAATATAACGCGTGACGTAAACACAGTAACTCATGAATTTACGATAAAATAAAAAAGCATGTGAAAATTAGAGAATTACCAGTCGCGAATATTTCAGTCGTAACTGCGATAGGTAAAAAAGATACATGTATTAAAAACAAATTTTTATTGAGATCATGATTGGTAATTGCAAGCTATCTTTCATATGTTTAGTTATACCGTTTTTAAGTAACGATCTAATTTTAGGGAATGATTTCTTATTAAAAAATGGCGTTGTTTTAGATTATTGCAATATTAATTGTGACGAGGTAAGTTTTCGCATAGGCGATTTCCTCTGGAATGTCGACTGTTATTGTTGACATTTCGTATATTCTCTCTCTCGCTGCGTACTCGTCGCTCTCACGCACTTACAAGATTGCCAAATATACATTTGGAAAATGTTTGTAAGGTGCGGAGATGGCAACAGAGCATGACAGCCAATATCGATGGGAGAGGGAAGACCAAGGGCTGCGGGCTTGTAAGAAGTTCAAGCGGCAGCTAGTACGAGCCGGACCGCGCTTGAGTAAGCAGCTCACCGCGAAGCAAGCACGTGTGTAAAGAGATAGTGAGAGAGAGAGAGAGAGGAAGGGAGCAGCAGCCTACAACGACTTCGCCGCCGACGCCAACCCACGCCAACCCGGTCTACGCGCAAGAGAGAGAGAGAGAGAGAGAGAGAGAGAGCGGCGGGACACCCGGCAGCGGCGACGACTAGCCGAAGGGGGCGGAATCGGCAACGGCGGAGCGGCGCCAGGTCGGGCCAGCGACGGCTACTCGGTAGCATCGGCAGAGTCAGCGGCAGAGTCTCGCGTAGAGAGACGAGCGTGCCTGGGCTCTTCGTGAGTCCGCGCGCTCGTAGGAGGCGAGCAGAGATCCCGTG
>JAWWEQ010049083.1:0-14280 GCA_035583055.1 Torymus tubicola
GGGTTTAGTGATGGAATAGAAATTTAAGTTTATTTTTATTATAATTTAATGAAAATGTATAGTTATATATGAAAAAAAGTGTTGTTGTTAAAGGCGCAAATACAAAATTGGACGTAAAAGGAACTTACTCAGAAGAAGACACAGGTAGAAGAAAATTTTCTGTAAGAATGTGAATGCTGCAATTTTGGTGAAACTATATTATGTGTTATTATTGTGAAAGTTGAAAAATGTATGTCTAAATATTAAGAAAAAATAAAAATTTATATTTTAAAATCAACTTATTTTTATACAAAGATTATGTATACATAAAAAACATTCATACTTATTTAATGTTAATTAAATTGCAGGATTTATTTTACGTTTAATTATAACTTTTCAAACAACTAACATCACTGTTGTAATTATTAATCACTTGAAAACGTCCAAACGCTTATTCTAATAAATCTAAAAATTATATAACAAAGTAACAATCATATAAAAACTAATGACATGTATAAACTAATCATTACATGTTTTGAAGTCAATACCATAGGTAATTTGATTACCTATTTGAGACTTGCAAGTCTCAGTTGTTATATTTAAGGAACACCAAAAGTACCATTAAAAATTAGACAATGGCACATTAATAATATTAATACTCATTAATTAAATCCCTTATGTCTTTGCAAAGTTTGGCAAAGTCTGGACGTTGATGGCTATGAAGATTCCAGCAAGGATATATAACTTTTACGTATACTTCTTGTGGGCACGTGGGTGGACAAGGTAGTCGTGCTCCACTTTCTAATGCTTTTAATAAATCTGCACTTCCTTCCTCTTCAAGTGTATTAATACCTTTTCCCGATTCTCCGTCATTATTAGCAGTACTTGCACCAAACTCTGGTAATTTTGGATCTTCACCAAAACTAAAAGTCTCGTACATGGTTACACCATATGACCACACATCAGATCTAGGTGAAAATTTTCCATCTCGAAGACTTTCTGGTGCATACCTAGATATTGTTAAGTTAATATTACATTAATAAAAATAATATAATTATGATGAAATTGATTAAAAAATTTAAATATGTATACCATTTGATGGGAAGATCTCTGTTAGTCTGAAGTATGTAATAATCATTTTTTCCTGTTACTTGTGCAAGACCAAAATCACTAATTTTTACTCTATTGTCTTCGGCAACAAGAATATTTCTCGCGGCAAGGTCACGATGTACGATACTTTTCTGACCTAAGTAGTCCATTCCAGTAGCAATATCAAGAGCAAATCCTAGCAATCTTTTATGAGTGAGACTCTCACGATGTATTGCTAAATAGCTTTGCAATGACCCATGTTTGACAAATTCCATAACTAAACAAACTTCTGGCTCCGAAATAACACCCAAAATTTCAACAACGTTTGGATGTTTCAATGTCTAAAATAATTGATTTAATTTTTAATTCATATGTAACAATTAATAATATCAATGCTTTCATTCAACAATGCTTTATAAAAATATGATTCACCTTCATTATATCTATTTCTCTTTCAAAATCACGTAAATCTGCTTCAAGGGCACGCATTTTTAATTTTTTAACTGCAACTTGTTGGGGTTCAATATCTTTTCCACCATCCCTTTCCAAAGTACCAAGATATACTTCTCCATAAAAACCTTGTCCTATGCGACCTTGTAAAATAACATTACAGTCTGCATCTAATTCAAAAATACTTTGCATTTGTCCCAATAAACCACTATCATTGTCATATCCTTCGTCACCAGCATTATCACAGCTACCACTTGTTTTTGCCCACCAACCCAAGTAAGTTGCAAGAACATCATCAGTATCTTGAAAAGGTATTCCACTCCATTCGGCTTGACAAAATGCTTCGGAAGAAAAATTTTTACAAAATTAATATTAGAATCTAAATTTCCTAATATTGTTTACAGCTAATATATAATATTTTTATAAAATGTAAATTATAAAGTAATATTGATAAATATTTTAAAAAATTGAAAAATCACTATAATGTTTAAAAAGGGGACCCCAAAAAACACCCAAAATCTGTCCTTATTTTAGAGCCAAACATAACTACTGAACCAAAAGAGATAAATAAATGAAACACAATTTAAAATAATCGCTATTCCATGCTGTATCCGAATTTGCTGTGAGTTTATCCCAAAAATGGAAAAACTATTCCTATAATGGGATGTAAAGTATCACGTGACTAAAAATTGGGCTACGACTCCACTAAAAAAATGATAACAATTAAAAAAAATCCGAAATTTTCAACACTTTTTTCAGAAATGTGAATTTTCAACATCATGAAGTTGTAGTAGAACATCGCATTTGCTCTAAATCGTAAAGTTTTTATGTTCTTTTTAAACCCAACCCTCTCCTCTTCAGATCCTCGTTGAATTTTTTTTTAAATTCTCAAGATGGCTCTCCAAACAGAAAAATTTTTTAAAAATGCAAGTTTTGCAAAAATATTTCTTATGCGAAAAACTGTGCTTGATCATTGCAATGAGAATAAATGACAACAATATTATTTGTCTGTCAAAATCCAGTCAAAACTTTTCCAAATTTAAAATGGCGACGTCAAGATATAGTGTTCAAAATCTAAAAAACAGAGTGTAAACTGTAAAGACATTTTCCGCCGATTATACCTTTTGTTTCAAGTTTTTTTTCTATTAAAAGTGTGTATTTAATTGTATGTAATTTTTTCCGTTGATTCCTAATATGTAATTTATTTTTTCAAAAAAGTTGTTAATAATTTGTTATTTATCATTTAATTGTTTATAACACTCTAACTTTTATATTAATTAATTTTATTAACCCTTTATACAATTTTGGCGTTCGAAATAATTGATATCGTTCTCGAATGATCACGAATCTCGATCTCGAAATCGCATATCGAAATAAACGAAAGACGAATATAGGTGTGCGTAGCGCGCTGATTAACCCTAGTCCTTTATATAATTTTGGCGTTCGAGATAATCTATTTCGTTCTCGAGCGATCTCGAATCTCGATCTCGAAATCGAATATTGAAATAAACAAAAGACGAATATATGCGCGAGTAGCGTGCTGATTAACCCTAGTTTATAATTAATAATAGCATAGACGATGCACACCTATGAGCATATATGTTATAGTTTATTTTCTATGCCGTTAAAAAGTAATCAATTAATAGCGCTTGTGAATAATTCAATCCTTTATATAATTTTAGCATTCAAGATAATCTATTTCGTTCTCGAGCGATCTCGAATCTCGAAATCGAATATCGAAATAAATGAAAGACGAATATAGGCACGCTGATTAACCCTAGTTATGTTTAGGACGTCATCTTGGAATATTGAATTGCATGTTCCAAGAAATTTCATGTTGCAAAAAATTTCATGTTCCAAGAAATTTCATGTTGCAAAAAATTTCATGTTCCAAGAAATTTCATGTTGCAAAAAATTTCATGTTCCAAGAAATTTCATGTTCCATGAAGTTCACATTCCATGGGTCTCATCGAAATTTTAATCAAAAACACTCGTCTAATTATACAAAGGACCCAGATGCCCCTCTGATTGATTGTCGAGCACAACGTGTACGAAACAAGTTTTTAGTGTGAATTCAATATATAAGATTATTCTGAAAAGTGCGATCGTGCCTACACAAACAAAGATTTCGCATAAACGGGGGCGGTGCCACAAGCGAAGCGCGGCGAAGGGTATAGGAGAGAGGTTTCCCGCAGCGAGATCGGCAGGGGGGCACTAGTTCTGCTAGTTTTATTGTTTTTCTCTGTGATTGATATAGTACAAATATTAATGAAAGAGACATCCATTTTTAACATTACAACATGAATTTTAGATTTCACACCTTATATCCTAGAAAAGCCCATTGGACGGAATTTTAGGTAATGGACGGGATTTTTAGGTGACAAAAATGTATTTTCAAAGTTTTGCTGGAATCTATGTCCCGACAGTTGCGATCTTTCCTTGTAAACCTGGCTAGTTTTGGCTGATTTAGAGGTTTTTTCAGTAAATTAGGATAAGGAAAAACATGGAAATACCTAGAACTGATTAATTTTCAAGTAAGTTGATTTTCAAATTAATCTTTAAGGTCATTTCACGATTAACATTGTTTTTAATTAAAATTTTTATTTTTGGGCAGCAACGGGGTTTGTATAAAAAAGCGAACGTTCACTTTGAATTTGAAACAATGTATCGGTTTTTTTTTACTTCAAATTAGGCTATTTCTAAGTGACCTTTTCAGCTCGGACGAGGAATTTGAATGTCCGAATCGTCGAATATTAAGAAATGTAGACGAGTTACGTTGAAATTGGGATAGTAGAGATAACAAATATCTTTAAGGCGACCTTCAAATCATCAAATACGCTAATTATGTATTCCATGGCTGTAGAATGTGCAAAAAGTTGAAAAATAAAAATTTTTATTTTTTAACAAAATTAAAATAATTATCAGCTACTAATATAGTTAAGTTCGATATTAACGATGAGAATCGTGTACAAGCAATTAAAAAAAAATACAAATGAAATTGAAATATTGCTTCAAATTAAAGTAGCATGAGCATTAAGTGCCGTATCAAGCTGGGGGCCCCGAGAAGGGTTTTCTGATTTTACTAAATTTATGTTAAAATTTTAATAAGAAACATGTATTTTTATTTCTAAACACGTTAATATAGAAACTATGCCTATTAAATATAAACTAAAAAGAAAATTAGAAATTTTTTTTTCATTTTACATCGGGGTGCTGTTATAATTCACACTCCTGGTGTATATATATACACTTTAGCCGCCAATATTTATTTATTTTTATCGGCAACCCATTATTATTTTTATACTGACATAATCCTTATAATAAATACTATAACCACCTACTTTTTTGTTAAGCAATAGTATTTTATAATAATGCCATGAATCATTAATCAGCAAAAAAATAGACGTGGCCATAAGCTCCATGTAAAAGTGTGCTATTTTACAACTGTTTTTAGGCACGACCGCTTCTCGGGAGAGCCTTATAGTTTCGTCAGGGCGAAAATTATAACACTTCAAATTCCGAAAATGTACAACATAAAAATTATTTGCACCTAAAATGAGTTCATTTTAAGCATTTTTCAAGATGTATCTATGTCTGTACGTATGTATGTAATAAAGTAACCCAACCCGATTATCTCACCGAAAAATTGACGGATCTCGCTGATTTTTTAATTATATGTTTGTCTAATTACAAGTAATATATGGTCCTATATTTAGCGAAATCGGTTAGAAATTAAAAAAATGCCAGAGCTTTTAAAAATGTGAAAAAAATGATTTTTCAATATAAAGGGTACAAAATGAAATTAAAATTCCAAAATCACAAACGTATCTGCTAAAACTAATAAAAATACATCTTTTTTATATTAAACATTTTTTTTCTACAATTTAACAATATTTAGCAATGAAATAGTGGAAAAACCGCTTAAAACAAAAAAATAATCGTTTTTTCGCTATTACTTTACAGGATTTGACTTTACACAAAAACGTTAAATGTAAAAGTATAGATAATATTAAAATAAAACTTTTTCCTGTTGAAAATTTTTTTCTACAATTAATTCCTGACGAATTAAATAAAAAAAAAAACGATTTTTAACGCCTAAATATACATAAAATTGACAATTTTCGGCTATAATTTAACAGTATTTAATTTCACGCCAAAATGTTAAATACGAAAGTTGTAGATAATACTAAAACAAAACTTTTTCCTATATAACATTTTTATATAAAATCAATTTCTAACGAGTTAGACCTATAAGAACGATTTTAAACGTCTAAATATACATAAAATGGACAATTTTCGGCTATAATTTAAGAGGATTTAATTTCACGCCAAAATATTAGATACAAAAGTTGAAGATAATATTCAAACAACACTTTTTCCTACTTAAAATTTTCATACCTATAAAAATGAATTCCTGATGAATTAGATCTGTAAAAACGATTTTTAAGGTCTCAATACACCCTATACAGTCAATTTTCGTTTATTATTTAACAGAATTCAATTTAACACAGAAATTTCAGATACGACTTATATAACTAGATCTGTATAATTTTATTATTATTTAAAATTCAGTTTTTATAAGTATTTGATGTGTTGCAATTTTCACTCCGATGAAAATACAAGATTCTCCTGAGCAGTACAATCGTGCCTATAATGTAAAAACGAAGTTTTTACAAGACAGTGGGGGGTTGGGGTGCGATAGCGCGCAGGAGGGGCGGTCCCTCTAGTTCTTAATAATTTGGTCGGCGACCTTATGGTTTCTTGGCATCTATGAAAAGTTTAAGACTTGAAGAATATTTCAGTCAAGTTTTCAAATTGATTTAGTATTTTACAAAAGTCGCTCATGCTACCTTAAAGTGAATGTTCGCTTTTTTATACCTACCATACTTTTTTATTATCTTGCATTTTGTCGAAACATGTGTAAAATACGATATTATCACACCCGAAAAAGAAGAGCAAAAAACAGTGTTTTGTGCACATGCTAAAAAATCATAATTACCATGAGTATTATCTTCAGAATCATCCCATGGTAAACTTGTACGATCTGTAAATAGACTACTAGCTCTTGATTCACAGTCCGAAGATGAATTTTGTTCAGTAACTTCACTGTATTCGTCATCTACAAGCTCTGAGTCATTAGTTCGCTTTGGGAATGCTATAGCATATGCATGACTTCTTCGTGAATTATATACTTGATATTTAATTTGATTAATATCTCGCATTATAGCTTGCGGTTGTTTTCTAGAACCTCCGATTTCACCCCAACAATCAGTCATTAGCTTATAAACTTCAGAAGGACAACCATTTGGTATTGGGAGCCTCTTACCCGTTGCATAGAACTGTTAAAAAGCAACAAATAACATTGAAAAACTTGTACTGTAAAAGAAATTGAAAAATATATTATGTTTCTTATAAAAACCTTTCTAATAGTATCAGGGTCATTTTGAGATGGCAATATTGTTCCTCGTGAGAAGATTTCCCAAAGAGTTGTAGCAACAGCCCAGACATCTGCTTGAATACTACGTCTAGCTAAATCAGGGTTGGCATAACATTCAGGTGGCAACCAATGAACACTAATAAATTGGATAATTTTGTGAATAACGAAATTAACTGATATAAAATAATTTTAAATATGAAAATAAAGGGATTTACTGACTCAGCAGGTTTGTAACTAAATATTCCAGGATCAGCTAATTTTACTATAAAACTGTTATCAGTATGTGTATGTACTAATAACTTCCGACATCTAATGTTTCCATGCACCACACCATTTTCTTCCTAAATGCAAAAAATTATAAATATATTACAATATTTGTAAATGAAATTGACTTTTTATATTATTTAAATCTTGAAATTAAATAGCATTTAAGCTTACCAAATGCCATACAGCAGTAGCAAGACACGCAGCAGCTTCAACCATATCAACTGTCTTAATAGTTTGTGGAGAGTTATTACGCAAGTAAGCATCAAGAGGTCCTAATTTTACAAGTTCTAATAGCATACCTACAGCTGGTGCAAGTGTTACACCATATAATCTATTCAGGATAATATACAAATAGATAAATTGATAAATGTCAATTCAGTTGTTTCATTTATTAATATGATAAAATAACGTACCTCACAAGAGCACTCGACCTTAATTGACCCCACTTTTGTGCTAATTTTAAAAACTCTTTTGTATGTTGTCCATCATCCTCTCTTAATAACTTAATGGCTGTTTCCAATCTTTTACCTTTGGTAACACGCCACATAGCTCTATAAAGAGTTGTTGCTGGACCACCACAAGATGATGAATTTGCTCGTATCTGACTTTCTTTACTTTTTGGAAATGGTTGAGCTTTATAAACCTGTAATTCATGAGGTGATATACAACATGGTCTCCCTTCAAGTACTCCAGCAATAATTTCCTCATCAGCTGCAACATCACTTCCCAAACCTTCTGGAGCACATATTAATAATGGAGACTTATCTAAACAAATAAAATATTTCAAAATTTTAATTATGTAAAAATGAAATATTTACATTGTATACAATAAAATTTTATATCTCAAAAAGTACTGCACCATATTCTGAAGGAGGTAAACATTCATTAAGATATAGTGAACTTTCAGGATCTTGATGAGCAGCAATCAATTGAGCAATAGATTTGAATCTTTTCATAGATTCTGATAATGCAAAATCTTCAGGTCCAAGTTTTTCAATTCTTCTTGTTCTTGGTTTTGAATCTTTTCCACAAGCATCTAAATAAAAAACATCATATTTGGATTCACTTTCACGTAAAATAAATGTTCCTGGTCTATTTGCTCTTTTTTCTTCCAGTTTTGAATAAGAAAATTCTCCTCTGTAAAATTTTGAAAATATTAATAACTAAAAATAATATTAGTTAGTAACAAATTGTTTGGCAACTTTACCCAACAGGTCCATGACATTTTAATCTATGTAAATATTCTAAACTAGGTGTAACAGCATCACCACAAAGATTGAAAGTCCACTTTATAGATAAACGGTAATACCCATCAAGAGTAGAAACAAATGACATTAGCAGTGAATTTGAAGTAAATTTAAGATATGATGGAATTCCATTTTTCCTGGATACTTCAACGGTATTATCTTGCCTATTAAAAAATATTTTGAACATTCTCAATTTTATATTATGGATCTCGACATGAGAAAAGAGACAACGACTGAATACAAGGAATAGCATTGGTTGTATATCTACATACATAGGGAACTGTAAGTTACAATGTCTCTGTTCCCCACATATATAGACATACAACTAATGCTATTTCATTGTATTCAGTTGTTGTCTCTTTTCTCATGTTGAGGTCCTATGTATAACAATTTTTTTAGAAATTATCTTTAATAACTACCTAATAGAAACGAAACAAAGATCTTCAATGGCACATAATGATTTCCAACTACTGTTATGTTCGTCTACTGCGCAATATTTTATCTCTGAAACATTTATTCTCAGTAGCACACGAAGTGGCAGATTGGGCAATCCTCTATCCATTAATGCTTTATATTCCTCACATAAATAATTTGGAGCCATAGTTTCAAATTGATTAAGATACTGTTCTTTAACAAATGATGCATCATGACCTGATATGCGAGCCAATGCATTATGAATTGGTTTTTTAATAAAAAAAGAGTGTCTTTTAATGCATTCTTTTGGAATATATTTCTTATATTCTGATTCGATTATTTCACGTGTTATATCTCTCTCTAACATAACCCTAAAAATTTGAAAATCATGCAAAAGAAATGTGACAAAATATTGAAATATAATATTTTAACAATAAATACCTGTACATATCAGAAACACCAAGTCCAATAAGTTCTCTTTTGTGTTTCTCATATACTATATCTGGAACTTTATTTTCTAAAACATCACCTCTTGCTTGTTGGAAATAATAATCATATGCTTTTGGATCAATTTGTTTTAATCGCTGAAGACTGGAAGGTTTGAACCTTAGTCTAAAGTCAAATTTATATTTTTCTTTACCATCGAATTTATACGCAGAATGGTACCAATATTTCATTGAACGATTTCTGAGTGAAAAAAGATGTCGAGCAACAGGTCCAATTTCAAATTGTCTACATATCTGCAAAAATAAATATTGTATTTTTTAATAATTTTAAGCATTTTTAATCATGTGTAATAAAAACACTCACCTTGATACATAAATCCTCAGCTGTTGACCCAGAGGCATAAGCAATATTAATTATTTTAACTTCTGTAGCTACATTTACTATTGCTATTTTATCTTCTTCCATTTTAAATATTACAATAATTTTAAATCTTCTTAAGTGATTTTAACTATTTAAATACTATCCTCACTTGTTTACTATTTGACATGTCCATGATTAGTGAATTTCCAATTCTCAATGCATCTTCGTTGCGATTTCAATTTATCAATCAATTGTACGGTTAAATATTATGTCTCAAGTATTTTATTCATGTATTTTATTTGGTTTTATTTTAGTTTTCTCTTTGAATTATTGTTTAATTGTTTTGTGTATATACTGTTTGACATATGAGTTGTTATGAACTACGTTAAGTTAACGAGTAAACGAGTATCAGAGTATTTAGGGTCACTCTACAGTGAATTTAAAACGTTCCAACAAATAAAATAATAAAATTAGTTTAATTAATAAATTGATATTGATAAACGTAATTAACAGAAGCCCAGATATTAAATAACGTAATCAATTAATAGCGTTTGTGAATAATTCAAATGATAAAACCTTGGTAAAACCTCAGAATCGGCTTAAGTTAAGGGGGTTCATCCGATGATGAACGTATCAAGAATTAATGTCACCCCACACCGCGCCCACAGGTTTACTCGCATGATGCCGCCACTCTTGTTGTCAGAACTCAGAGCGCGTGTTTATACGGGATTGGCACACACACATATAGCTCTGTGCTGTCTGTGAGCGTGCACATACAGTCGCGCGGCCGCATACCTAAAATTCAACTTTGAACTACAATATCTTAAAAATGGTGAAGCTATGGCTCTCTGAATTTCTAATATGATATTCCAATCATTGATCTTAATAACATATTAGTTTTTCAAACAAACACCAAATATATCTTCCAAGTTATAGACTGTAACGGTTTTTCAGGCGTACGCATGTCCCATAAGACACCATATTAAAATGTTCATCTTTGCCGTTTAATACCCCATTATTGATCCAAGATGGACGATCTACGATGGCCTATTCAAGATGGCCGACTTGAGCTGGTCGACCCAAGAAGGCCGACCACAGATCGATTATCCAAGATCACCGATCCAAGATGGTCAACTCGAGCAAAAAATCTAAAAAAATTCAATACACGCACGCACGCATGCGCACACACATAGCAATATCCACAGACCCACCCACTCACACACACACACGATTTGCCTGTAAGCAAATGTTATTGTAAATCATAATTAATTATAATTTGTAATTATTGTATAGTCTTATATTCTACCAATTTTTAATATATTATACAGTTTGCTTAATTTGTATCAGGATTAACTTTACTTTAATGTATAAAAAATAATTATTAATTTGTAAATAAATAATTATCATAATAAAATTCCTTTTATAAGACCCTCCCCACCGTTTCCAGTTAGTTAGCTTTTCAAATTACGCGCCAAATCAGTGGCTGGGAGGAGAGTAGTTCAGGGCCTGATGCTAGGCGGCGCAGCGCCGCGACTCCCTCAGCCGATTTGCGCGACCTGAGGAGATAAAGGCCCGCGCGGCCAATCCCCTCGCCGGCTCAACCCACTCCGACATCTTCGCATATGGTCTCGGTATATGGGCATATCCCCAAAAACTTTGTCATTTTTCATGAAAAAAAATTACCAAAAACTAACAGTGAGCAAAGTCCCTATAGTTTTCCATATATTCATTTGAACGCTTGGAGAATAAGATCTCGTCGTGCGTTTCTCCCATAAGAATAGCATTGTGTTTCGTATACACTAGAATATGTAAAATAGCCATTTTACTTATACTCCTAAGGTTCTAAAAGCTTTATATTGCAAATAAAAGTAATGCGCGCCTGCTTCTGTACATTAATATATTAAGACAGCTTAAGATTACACCAACAGTAAAGTTAAATCAAACTGTATTGTAGTTGCGCTACAGTTAAATCTGTATTATATTAATTGATTACGTTTTGAGAATTAATTTTTTAATTGCTGCCATTTGAACAATTTTTAAAACGCAAATTTTTACAGAAATGGATATTACAAAATATTTAAATCATCTCTATACTGGCTCTTCAGTTGATGGCCGTACGCATCAGCGGTGCCAACACAACAAGAAGAAGAGGAAGAAGAAGAAAAATGGCTACAAAGATTTTTCCGAATACTATGTCAGGACTGGCAATTGTTTGGTGTAATTTATTTTTATGCACCGTTCCCACGATAATAACATGTTTACTCCCGTTCTTCTTTAAGAAAGACTTAATCGAGGAGTTACTAAATGCATGTTTTTCGCTTATTTATACCTTACAACTACTCGACATTTCCAATTCCCTTCGCGCTACTTCTAATACGTGGAATATTCGCATTATGTTTTCCTCAGTCTCCACATCATTCCGTATTGTCTGGTAAATCATGTCTACCTAGCAAGACAACAGTAATGGTAAACACTTTGTTATTGTTATTAGAAAATTGGTCTCTCCGTTCATTTTCTTAACAGATGTATTGTCGTCCATTTCGCTATCATGGTCGCTATATGCTATCATTGAAATTTTTCCAGTCGCTTGAAGGTGTGTAACGTACCTATAATCGTACCACTTACACAACTTTGGTGCAATAAAAAATTGATTCTGCCTCGTGCACGCAAATTATTTTTTTTTTATCAAAGTTCATGATCTCATTAGTTACTTCATCACTTTATACGTCACTATAACAGTTCTGAAATCTACTTAAATAATTTACCCTGTAACTTATGTCTGGTTTTGTATTTGAACTTATATATAATAAAGCACCTATTAAGTTACGATATAATATGTTTGATTCACATTCTTCAAATCTTTCTAATTTTAAGTTTGTCTCCGTAGTATTATATAATTTACTTTCTTTAATTTTATACTTTGTAACGTTGTATTTTTCTGCATCCCTATACAACGCGACAACTTAGTTCTTTAAGCACGACCGGAGACACGGATGTTCCGACTGCAGCGGAGTCGGTGGGAAGCCGACTCCTATGCACTAGGAAAGGTGTGAGGGGAAGATTAAAAACGTGAATTCATAAATTTAAAAACGATTAATCTGCTCTTTATTTTATATTAATCACTGGCTCCCACACGAGCGCTCGCAATGCACATGAATGTGCCTCTCAACGGGAACACCGTTTCCCACTATAACCGGAGGGAGCAGGATCACCGCGCACGGGATCTCTGCTCGACTTCTACGAGCGCGCGGACTCACGAAGAGCCCAGGCGCGCTTGTCTCTCAACGCGAGACCGGCCGCTGCCATACATAAATTTACTCGCCTCCTGCCGCTGACTCGCCGACGCTGCCGTGAATGGAGCAATCGCTGGCCTGGCGCCGCTCCACCGCTGCTGATGCCGTTCCTTTACGGCTCGTCGCCGCCGCTGCTCGGGTATCCCGCCGCTCTCTCTCTTGCGCGTGGACCGGGTTCAGCTGCTGTCGGTGGCGCAGAAGGTGCGGTGGTCTTTTCGATGCTCTCTCTCTCTCTTTCTATCTTGATCGCTCACCAATGGCATTCGCGTGGCTGTCGCGTATTACAGTCGGTATTTACTCGAGCGTGGTCCGGCTCGTACTGCCTGTCGATTGAACTTGTCGCAAGCTCGCAGCCCTTGACCCTCTCTCCCATCGATCTTGGCTGTCATCCTGCGTTGCCGTCTCCACACCTTGCAGACATTTCACAAATGTATATTTCTAGAGAGATCTAAGGAATGTCAACAACAACAGTCGATATTCCCGAGGAAATCGCTGTGCGAAGAATTTCCTCGTTGCAACTTAACAACTGCACTGGCAAACCTCGTGCCAATGCAGCAAACTGCCACAATTCTTGCCGAAGGTCGAATTGAGACAGACTTGATAAAAAATCTGCGACTACAGATGTTGATACGAGATCTCTTGTTTTTCTCTGACTAAATTACTTTCCGCTTGTTTTTTTCTCTGATGCAATAAATAAATTCAGATGGTCAACCATGTGCCGGAGACAGAATTAGTTCATTCAACGAATATAGACAACGTTGGTTTCAGAAAAACTCTACGCTCATAGTTTGTGACTGTAGAACGGGTGGTGCCAGTGCAGCAAACTGTCACAATTCTTGCCGAAGTTCGAATTGAGACAGACTTGATACAAAATCTGCAACTACAGATGTTGATACGAGATCTGTTTTTTCTTTGATCGTAACCACGCTCTGCTACCATGTTGATTTAATGGTGGAGGATGGATGTTGGTGGAAAGAATATAGTCAGTAGTTGATTTAATAGAAACAGTATATATATATATTGTGACACGGCAAATTTTATTTCCCCGCGCCGTGCCACTGTACTCGCCCTGAGGGCTGTATGTCTCACTCCGATAATGTAAATTTGCAACGACCGATAATAAGATAACCAACAATATAATTTAACGCGGCCTATTATTTCTTTGAGGGCGCCTTGGTTACGTTAATTTCCCTTTTTTGCGCGGCTGCTCTGCGGCACTGCTCCTATCTCCGGCGCGGATTCTGGTGGCGAAGGACGACCTGGGGGCGGTCGCAACCCTCGGCGGCAAACCTGTTGA
>JAWWEQ010049084.1:987-14280 GCA_035583055.1 Torymus tubicola
AAAACATTTACTTGGCAGCTTTTGCTGTTATTTGATCCCCCCCCCCCCCGGCATTTAGCGCAAGTGACCTCTCTTTTACACTCGTTCGCGAAGTAGTTGAACCCGCAGCATTTTAAACAACGAATTACGTAAATATGATCAAATATTTTACATAGTTTCCAGCCAATAGAAACCTTTTCCAAAAAAAAATAAAACTCTTTGCAATTTGGGATTTACTTCAACAATTACGCTGAACTCATCATTCTTATTATAACCAATTCTCTTAACAACTTTCATTTCGATTTTCTCGGAACAATCTCTCAAGTTGTTTTGTTGAACAATATCAGCGATTAATTGTTCATCTTTCAACTTCGCTCATCGCCATCAATATATAGAATTTTAACCAATTTCTTTTGTGCTTTAGGAGCTTGGATTTTAAAATCTTCTCCGATTTTTTTAACAGAATTCGTTTGCAATTGTTCTTTATCGTTAACATTTTTCAACTTGACAACAACCTTAACTCCGATTCCAAATTCTTTTATATTAATTTTTGTTGACACCGTCATTGTCATTTTTATGCGTAGCAGTGTCAACTTTCCCCGGCTTTACAACAATTTCAGCATTATTCTTTTTATTTTGAACAACATTAGCAAACGGCTTGGCAATATTATTACTATTAGCTTGAACGTTAGTGCAAGAAAATAGTAATACTCTTTAGCAACTTTCAATTTTCAATTGTCAATTTGTTAACACTTTGTTACAAGCCAACAATTTCGCTTTGCAGCTCGTGAATTTTAGCAATTAGTGGATGTACCTCGGCGCTGATGACTTTTTGAATTACTCGCCTCAGTACTTCCTCGTTAGTGTCGCCACTGTCTACATCGTCGGAGTCCATATTCAATCGCCCTCTCTTGTTTTTTTGGCTGTCGTCTTGATTCATTTGCTTTTGCTTTTGTGCTCTCACGTCGCCATTTGACACCGCGAGAGTCTCATTACATTCCATTGTCCTATCGTCCTCTTTTTTTCTTTTTCAGCTGGATCACGATAAAGCATTTCTTGCAATCCACGAGCTCACCTTTTTCGTTGGGTCTTTTGTGGCGCGTATACCCCGTGATACGCCCTGTCACACTTTTTACAATAATAAGCAATTGTTTTCAATTGCTGATGGTCTTTGGCACAATGATATTTAATAGTCTTCTTTTGATTCTCAATTTCATACATTTTAGTAGTGGCTCAAAAACTTGCGAAAAGAAGAACGCCCTCTTAAAATCTTCAGTCTCGAAGTGAAAAGCTTCACCCCTCTCTCTCTCTCTCGGTTCGAAGCTGAAGTTGACGATCGGCTGATGTTGACCGTTGAACGCATTCGCAGTGCCATCGAAGTAGAAAACACTCTAACCTCAAAGTAGAATTCAGATATTTTTTTAGAAGGACTCCTTGACTCAGATAAAGAAGCCACGCAGTTATTGCTTTGGGCGTGTGGAGGCTGCAGGAGCCCAAACCGATCTAAAACAAGTACAACTCCCACAGAGCGGTAAAAAACAGAAGAAAACGGCTTACTTGCGGAGCGATGTGACGAGCGTCCTATCTTAAGACAGAGAGAGAGAGAGGCTGTGAAAAATAAGTATTGATTGTTACAGGAGCGTGAATTGAACCGATGTTTGTACACAAGCGGTGTTGTACGAGAGAACCGACTGCTACAGGTAAGGGTAGGTAGTAGTCGAAATTTCTCGCACCGGAGTTGGCAGCAGTCCAGGCATCTTAAGGTAGCGAGGTTTAGGCTTTTTACAGTAGATACCTGGCCATTCTGTATCTGCTGGTTCTAAACTTGTGCCATCGCACCAACTGCCGGTTAGCAGGGATTCTACAGTATAGCGGCCCTGCGAGTAGTATACTAACATATATTACCCCTCGGTTACCCAGGGAAATTCAAAATACGTGCGGATATTACTGCCCGGTTACCCTATGTATATCCCTTTCTTTTTCTCTCGCTCCTTCTCTCTCTTTGTTTATGATCCCCTCGCCATATATATTTGACGATAATTCCTCTTGTCCTCTTTTCATCACTGAGTTGCTGAATTCTTACATTAAAATACAGCTGTAGTTACAAATATTGTAAACACACAAGCTGTAAGTCAAATTGTAATTTTCAGATTTAATACATATCATATTAAAAAATCGCTTTATTAAAATTTATATTTGCGTTAGCATTTTTATAATTTGCTACTAATTCGGCTAAATAAAATCATCTGTTTGGTTAGTTTAAAATTCGTTAATAACCGATTTTTTTCAGCTAAGATAATCTGGTAACTTGACTACATACAAACATAATATACATATATCTTCAAAGATATTTAAAACGTACTTATTTTGAGTTGACAATAGTTTTTACCTTGTGAATTAATTGTTTTTGAGGTTTAACAATTTCAAGTACTCCCTTTTAATGTTTAGAATGCTCTACGGGATGAAGTGGAGACGCAGTGGAACAAAGTTTTATACGGCGTCGGGTTTTTGCCAAGGGGCTAAGAGGGAATTGTTAATATTTTCGGTAAGTTGGGTGAGTATCCTTCACCCGTGGTAAGCGGAGGGACGAACTTGTCCTGAAGTTTGGTATCTTGGTGGCGCAAGGAGGGGGAGTCTGTGTAATTAAAGTGCTATGAAGATTGAGAAATACGAAATCGAGCTACAGGCATTGGTTAGATCTAAACAGTCGCCTTCCTCGCTCTTGCACAGCAGATGAGTTCCAGCATCACAAAGTTATGTTCGAAGCAACCTTCGTACGGTATGAAGCCTTTTCACGTCATGCTTAAGTGCTTGAAGTGAGCTGTGACTAAACGCATGGTGCACTCCGACTTCAGAAGATCGGAGTAGATGATATCAGAACTTCAGAGCCACAGGGCGTTTTGCTTCGCCCCTCTCGTCGATGGCACATCTCTTTCCTTGTGAAGGTGTCGTATAGTCTATTGTCTACATGCAGTCTTAGCCGATGTGGTTGTTCACGCGGAGAGCCTTAAGCCAGCGCGCCGAGAAACTCTATAAGTCGGTAGACATTCTACGCTGGGTCATACCTCGGGTGGTTATGCCGGTAGTAAAATCGGTGGTGATGATAATGTCAGGGATGCTGGACTCATGGAGAATCAACGTCTCGCTACCTTAGCGGATGTTATGAGCCCAGTCTTCCTCCTGCACTGTACTCCTCAAACCCCTACATTGGAGAAGAGAGTTGCAAGAAATTCTTACTAGCATAGGATCGGTACGGAACACCTCATCGTCATTGTCTACCGTCGCCGGTGTCGTTTATGCTGGGGTTCTCCCACCGGATAGGGGGTCACGGTGGGATAGCCTTATCCCAGTTGATCTGACCATCATGGGAGCGGTGGATGTGATTCTCTCGCATATGGGGATAATAATTACAATTATTATAATAGCGAGGGGCAAGCAGATTCACGGTAAACGAGGACACCAAACGGAAGAGGTAAGGGGACATATTGTAAACCAGCACCTGTACGTGAAAGGCAACGGTTTGCACGGTGGCACGCACCCCAAAGGAAACAACCTACTACGACCACGTTTTTTCTAAATAATCCTAAAAATAAGATAATTGCATTTTAACTAATAAACTTAAAATAAAAAAATAACTTTCAAAATTGATCTTGAAAATGTTTAGGTGGTTAAGGTTTATATCCTCACAAACTGAAAAAATGCAAATTTCTAAGCACTTTTAAACTTTTTGAATTAGAACGATGGGCCTTTTGTCCTGAACAAGTTTTGATTCAACTATTTTTCTATGTTCAGCTTATCTACGAAAAAATTAAAGTGAATTTTGTAAAGTGGCTTATAATATTGAAAAGATAATATTGAAACAAACTAAAACTCGTTTTTTACTTGCATTTATGAAAATTACTTTGTTTTAGGTTTATATACACGGGTCAATTAGAATACTGGACATCTGAACAATATCAGCTATACCATACGGCACAAAAAATGAATATCTCTGTTCTCACTAGGTTACTTGATGCTCAAATGAATGAAAATATCTCCCAGAGCACGAATAATTCACAGTCTAATTTAATATCTAATCACAATAATGAAAACGAGAAAATATCTCCTGTTCATATAGTACCAGAAAGAAGGTAAAATAATTTTTCTCTTACAAGACTTATTAAAATTGAAAATAAACAATGTGTTGTCTTTAAGTTGATGCGGAATTGCACTTTTCTGAATAAATGAACTATGCGGCTAAAACTTCAACAAAAAAACTTCAAATGCTTAAAATGAAATCTAAATTTTTATTTGCGTTCGTAATTTACCAATTGTGCTACTCACATAAGTTTTTTTCAATTTTTTAACTAATTCATTGGATATTTATAATTATTTTTACTATAAATATAATATTCGATAAGAACCATACTATTTATGAGAACAAAAAATAACGAAAAAAAATTGTACCTTTTATTCAGTATATTTGATTTGCAGTGTAACGGAACGAGAGAGCGAGAGTAAGAGAGAGTTAGAGCCGAGGTCAGCAATGGCTATATGTATATTTTCACAAAAAATTGTCCATAATTTGTCTGAAAAAATCTGAAAAAAAATTGAAAAACTGTGCGACGAGGTTAATAATTATCCCAGGCAATAACTCACGCGTTCGTATTCCCTCTCTCTCTTCCCCTTTACTACGCTTCTTGCCGTCTCTCTCTCACTCTCACTCTCACTCACTAGTTGCTATGAGTGTAGAGCTGCCAGTAAGGTTATAAGCATATATAGAGGTATTCGCATAACTACGCAGACACGCGAGCTACGTGCTACGGGACATACATGTATATATAAGTAACCTCAAATTTAACTAGAAGTTTACTTATCTAAATCTATTTATATCAAGTAAGGTACTGTCTATATATTTTTTTTAACATTTCATCAATAATACAGCGTTCACTAATTTTATATTTAATTAATAAATTATGTAAATTGACTTTTCCGTGATTTTTAAATACTAAGTATTCGATGGCCAATCGCAAGGATAATTCGGTAATGAAATAAGCGGTATTTATTACCAATCATTGGTTAAACGGTTGGCCAAACTTTTTCGATTTAGCGAACGGATGGCAAACGGTTGGTGTTCATTTCTACCAAGGTAGTTTTATTTTTTATCTTCAAAATAAAACCTTTGACTGTTCAAAGTAACTTAATTTCAAAGTATTTATTTCAAAAAAGTCCTAAAAAGGACTTCTTCAAACGGTAACCATTTTATTTTGAAAAGACTTGGAATTTCTTTAAAAATAGAAATAAAACAAGAAAAAATAACCTTTCACTTAGTTTTTCGAAATTTAAAAATTGCTGATTTTTTGCAAAGTTATGAATGTTTTAAATTGAGCAAAAAATACAGTGTTTAATCCCTAAAATTGACTGTTCGATGTGTACATATTTTATTGCATTTTCGATGCTCAACTTCAAACTTCGATAACTTTGAGAAACGAATCAACATTGTTTTATTTATAAAACAAACAAACGAAACTCATTTTCTCTAGTATTTAATCGTAAAAACACGAATATATGCACTAATATACAACAAAAACCAAAATCAGAAAATTCTATTTAGGAAATATGGAAGCAACCTCATAATCAGAAAAAATAATAAAATCGTCGTGAAAAAATTTATACGTGCAAGTAAATTTAAAACAAAACCAATCTGATGTAATAAAAACCCTGATTTCATCTGAACATAAATCAAATTTAGAATCACCTAATAATTATTTTACACCAAAATGAAAAACAAAATCCAACTTTAATTTAAAAAATCAAGTAGAACAATAAATAGTGTTTGGGCATTATCAACAGTTCGAATTTCCGGCGGTTGCGCTGTTGAAAGAAACTCAGCAGATGGTCACACGACGGCAGCACTCATCAGCTGCTCTCTGCAGAACAGGTGACTCGCTGCACTGATTAGCCGAGTATGGCAAAAACTCATACTGTCTCTCTCACTTTTACACATGTAAATGAGAGAGACACTGATTTGACTCATGCCGCGAAGACAAGTTCAAAACGAAGAATACGGATGTGCTCTCTCGCTCACTCTTCATCTGTACAGCGTGCTCGTCATGCGGCCACTTGTACTTGTCACTCGGCATACTCTCTTTTACTCAAGTCTCAGCGTCAACATGGATATCTGCTGGCATCATCTCACACGGCATCTCCTCATGTAGCAGTGCTGTTCGCCCGTTATTTCATCGCTGGCGGTTCACAACTGGCTTTGTTCAACCAGCCTTCTCATATGGTTTTCATCTGGCTTCTCGCATCGGCAGCTACGCATTCTCACACTCATCTCACCGGGTTTCTTATGTTTGATCAACACTCATAACTTAGGCTCTTCTCATCTACTCATCATCGTTGCAGAATCACCATCACTGGACCAACTCATCAGCGTAGCCTATTAATATCATCGGTACGTTCGAGAACGTAACAGCTCACACCAAGGCGGCCATTTTATACACAAGTGCGCTGCTATCATGAAAGCATAACCAAGCTATACAGCAGGAAATACCCAGTCAACATTAGATCAATAATATCTAATCGAGGCAACTCGTTAAAAACTCAATCAACATCAAATCAGTAATATTTGATGGTGTTGCTTATTGTAGGGATTCGCAACGCTCTGCAAACTCGTCTACACTCACACAGAAAATCTCACGCACTCAAATTGTAAAACCCATGTACTCATTTACACAAACATAATTTTGTAACACTCACACACTTATCCAATTTTGTAACAGTTATACACTCAACTTTTTAATTGTAACTTTATCTTGGCAGTAATTATGTAATAGTAATTAAGATTTTATTGACAGTTTTAATGTATATTATTTAATTTTTACTCAATGTTGTTTCATATTTATTTTTACCACCCATAGCATGATACTCATATATAATTTACGGCATTCTCAATCAAATAGAAATTTAATAGATTTTGAAATAAATATGTCAAATATACCGTTCAAAGTACCGCTAAAAGAAGTAGCAAAATTAATACCCAAATCCAACAGAGAAAATATGAAAACGCAACTGTTGTGGCGAAATAGGAACGAAGTGGCGCCGAGAACACGGCATGACTTCGCGATCTTCCTTTATCGCCCGCGTCATCCTCGCCTTCATTTTGATGTTAACAAAAAAAAAACAGAAGGGAGGATAGGGCTGTCATTCACTTTTGTTCTTGTGCACACCAGATATTGATCAGTTAACCCTAAAACTTATAATAAAATCTGCGTTTTGATACAACGACTGACAAGACAAGTTTTCGACGTCCCAAAGCTGGTGGATTGGGATCTACGTTCATCCATCGGCTACCTACATTTTTATATTTCTTTTAAAGATAGAATTACTTTGTATAAAAATAAATTATGTAATCATATAAATGAGAACTTTAAAAATATTATACAATCATCACTTATATAATTAATAGTCAGATACAGTAAAGTTCTTTCCAACAGATACAGTAAAGTTCTTTCTAACAGATACAGTTTAGTTCTTTCTAACTGTCTGAATTTAGGACATACTTTTTACATTGTCCCAGTAATAGCTATTTTACCTTAGTATACACATACCGGCCTGGACCACGCCGTATGTTGAGTAAGGTAAAATAGCCATTACTGGGACTATGCAAAAAATATGTCCTAAACCGAGACCATTTATTATATAAGTGAATATTGTATAATATTTTTAAAGTTCCCCCTTATTTGATTACATAATTTATTTTATAGAAAATAATTCTATATTAAAAAAAAAACAAAATGTATGTGACATGCATGAACCAATGTTAATGCGTGATTTTTTTTTTAAATCGACAAAGCAATGCATAAGCTTTCTGCTGCACACTGTATTTTTGTACAAAAATGACAGTTTATTATTTTTTAATCATGCTTATATGAGTTCGGTTGTCGTAAGTGTCCTAGTAATGGCTATTCTACTTTACTTATGTATATATCGAGCAATAGGCGTGGGCATAGTGTGAGCTATGAATGTAATTTAATATAGTATGACATAACAAGCTCATACATTTGGCTCATAAGTGTGCGAGTTTGAACTTGCACCGGCCACACAACAAATACAGCGAGAGCCTCTTTCGGTCTCTCTCTCTCTCTCTCTTTCTCTCAACATCTCGCTATGAGAGAGAGAGAGAGAGTAGGACAAGAAGTATAGCGCGAGTCTTCATTGGCTCTTCACATATTTCGGTTAGTCCGACCGCTGCGCTGCTGATTAGGCGCTGGAGTAGGGAGACCCCAAGTAGCGATATTTTCACAAATTCACCCTTCCATAAGAAGTTATCACTTCCGAAAGATAAGCCAACTAGAGATACTAGGGATGTTCAGGTTAGGAAGCAAATCCAACAAATATTGGATGAAAGAGGAAGACAGAATGTGCAGATTGTGTAAAGTAGAGAGAGAAGCACTAAACATGTAATGGAAGATTGCAGGATTACAGGAGATAAAAGCAAGGAGTGAAAGGAAGTGGCAGGTGTGAGGACAGGTATATAGCAGTGCTGCATGGAATAAAGTAGAAAAGAGAGAGAGAGAGAGAGCGCGCAGAATAAAAAAGTTGCAGAGAACAGTGAGAGAGAAGAACAAAGGCAGAGGGCTTAGTAAGAGAAGAATGAGGACGACACCGACAAAATCGCCATCGAGTGAAGCCATTTGAAACTCAAGCAAGGCATAGTAGAAGAGCCCGAAGGGGCAGACATAGAACACACAACAAGTAGAGTGAGAGAAGAGCGGACATACGCACTTACAAAGAGTAACACACGTGCGAACCGGAAAGTTAAAAAAGGTTAAGAATAGAAAGAAAGTAAGGAGTAAAAAGGTCGACAAAGCAAAAAATAGAGGGAAAAGCGAGAACATCAAAAAAACAGGAAGGACATGCCAAAAAGAGGAAGAATTGCAGAGGAGAAGATATATGAATTTGAGATAGGCATGAAGTTGATGATAAAGGAGGTAGATAACCTCAAAAGAGAGAGGTAGAGAATGAAGAGAGAAATGCAGCATATGGTGAGAAGGATAAAAGAGCTGGAGAAAACAAAAATTGAAGAAAACGAAGGGAAAGAGAAAGATAAGACCGATGAAGTGAAAGAAGCACAGAAAGCACTAAAGGTGCAGAAGGAGAAGCTAAAAAGAAAAATAAGGATATTGGAAGAAGAAAATAGAGAATTTAGAGATAGGTTAAGAATGCAAGAGAAGGGAAAGGACAGAGACGAGTCGAACACGAAGAAATAGGTAGAGAATATCGAGAAGATTGCAGAGACATATATAGATAAGAAGTAAACGCTATTGATAATAAAAGGTAGATCGAATAAGAAAGAGAAAATTGAAATGTGGTTGAAGAGGTACGCAGGAGAAGTAGAATTTAAGGTGGCAAAGCTGTGAGCGACAGAGGCAGCAAGGTGGCTCATTTTTAAGGAGAAGGTGGACAGAGTCAACTTTTATGTGAAACTTTTTTTAACGAAATAGAGAATATTTGGAATTCAATTGCCGATATCTCAAGAAAAAGGACCATTCGACAAAATTGTCACTTTCCAATGTCCATGAAAATCCGATTCCAGCAGGTTAGACACTTTCCTTATTAGTACGAAAGAACAAATGGTAGTAAAAAGTTGTGTTTAGCTCAGGAATCACGTACTGATTGAAGAAAATTTAATTTTTGTTGTTCTCTGGAATTTTCTGGAGTATCACTAGTTCTTTATAGTATACTATGTGATAATTTATCGACAAAATAAATTTTTAGAAGGGTGTCTTCAAACTTTTCTTTTTTTTTCTAATTTTATCAACAGTGAAATATTCTGTGGATACGTTTATATACCAAGTTTTGATGATTTTATTAAGACACTAATTTTTGCTTCTACCTTAGTAAACAATGTATTAAAGGTAGAGTATGGTTCTAAAAATTTTTTTTATAGTACCATCTTTTCTATGTTCAATAGCCTACCACTTACACTGCTTGCTTACAACAGTCCAGCTCCGTAAAACACACCTCTTGATTTACTTTTTGTCTTTTTAGAAAAGTCTTTAAATTTCTTTTCATTGTGGTAAGTTCTCCTCTTACTGACTTCTTCTAAAGATTGTCTTTGCTGTTTCTGGTGATCTTGTTTCTCACCATATTTCACCATTATGCTGGATATATTGCTATTACTCATTGCTGCTTTCATTAGCTAAGTTTTCAGAATTCCATTATTATATTCTGAAACTGCATTGGTAATAGCAAATTCAATCTTTTTCTTCGAAACAAAGACTTCTTTTGGACAATTTCTCGAAATAAGAGAATGCAAACACTCATTAGCATTCCGAGTTTTTCCTCTCTCACAGCGCATCAGTAATTGTTCATTTGATAACCTTTCATACACTGGCTCGATGGCTTGAACAACATTTTCACTCAGCTTCACTGACATTGAACTGTGACTGTGAGGAATAGATTCTCAGCAATAGCTCTGTTATAAAAACACCAGGACTTATTTCCAACAGGGCACATTTCATGGTTTGGTCTTGCATCTATTGAGCTATAATGATAGAGAGCAACCATGACATCTTTTCTCATTGCTTCAATGTTGTCAAGATTTGATGTCACTGTTTTCCGATAATAGCTAGTTAAACATTTAATTTTTTTCTCAGTGAGAGAACCTTCTTTGCGTCCACCAAGCTTCCCTTTCTTGACAATCACTCGCAGAACTGTACCTAATCTTTTGGCCACATGGTTTACACACTCTTCCTTTTCAATAATGCTGTTCTCACCATATGGCACAGTAGTATTACGGTGTGTATGAGTTTTGGAGGCTCCATCCGAAAGCATTGACACATACCTAAAATTATGCAGGCTGAGTGAACGCTTCCAAATAATCTGTGCTTCAGCTACTTCCATGGCATTTGATGAGCCTATAAAATTAATTTTACACTTTCCAGATTCATTGTGATTTGTTTTCCACTTATCGTATTCATCAGAATCACTTTGAAAAGAGGTAGCAACAATAACACACGCTAAACAGAATTTGGATAACACTGTAAAGTCAACAACAAGACCGGTCAGTATGTCAATGGCAATTCCAACACCATACAAAGATTTGTGGCCACTTCGATGCCAAGTACCATCATATGACACACTAATATCAAGAGTTTCTTCACTTTCATCTATAGACTGCAGTTGCATATATGCTTCACATACTTGTTTACCAGCACTTGCTAATACATTAGTTTTCAATTCACTATTCTCTTGGTGTAAAGAATTTAATTGAGAGTGAAAAGAAGATTTTGATAGACAATTCATGGCTAAAGTCGAACATAATCACTCTAATCCAGCAAAACCAGTGTCTATTGCATTGACACCTTCTACAATTTTCTTGTTCACAAGAAATGGAGAGCCCTTACTATTCACTCGAGGACTTGAATAACTTTCTCCTGCAATATGACTGCAAGAAAAACATTTCAAAATAATTTTTGACGATAAACCAAAAGTAGAAGTCACTTCAACATTGAGTTGATCTGCACTACACTCACTGCATTTAACATTTTGGAGCAGTTGTTTCCAAACAGAAGAGTGAACTAGTAAAAACTGTCCTGTCTCATTAGAATAAAAAATTAGTTCTAGATTCACATCTCTCACAGAGTTATTCTGCTGTATTTTTCTCAATTTTGTTGTACGAGCACTATTTAATTGTAAGCTTCTTTTAGTTGTTCTTACTTTTACAGACTTATAACTCCTATTGATTGGTATCATTGTTTATAATTGTAATGTTTAAAAATCTATAATAGAATTTGTAAGCATACAAAGTGCATGTTTATAGCTTAGAGTACTACTCATGAAGACAGTTTATAAACATAAAACGCGTTTATGTCAGGTACAAATTATACGCCTTATTTAAGGGTAGAGAATGTTGCAGAAATGTAATCTATAACTATTTAACTTTAAGAAAAAAAAATGTCCATACATAAATTTGATAATATATATTATTTCATATTTTTTTAAAATAGTATTTGTTACTCTAAATACTACCAACCTAATAAATTAACGATTTACGAGTACAGAGCAATACCAGTATGTTTTAGAAAAATCAGTCAAATTTTAATAATTCAAATTTTAATTATGGTTTTTATGTAAAATATTTGTGAAAAAGTCTAAAAGTTTTGTACAGTATATTACATAGTTTTTTACGCGTAGAAAACTTGTTTTCGTCAGATTTATATCTACTCATATTTATACATACCCTATAGTATACAATAATCAATCAAGCAGACGAAAGCTTATATATCTGTGTATTATATTTACTGTGTTATTTGGAGTATTATTACTATTTTTAAGAGCTGTAAAAATGCATCTTGTTAATAAGCGTTGGCGTTCAGAAAAAGGACGACCTTCCAAGAGAAAGGCTTAGCTGACTTTAAATAGAGAACAATCCAGAAGAAAAGTGAAACACTTCCTGCCAAGTAAGGAGCAAACTGTGGAATAGCCACCTGTTGATTTCAGCACAGGAAATTCAGTGTGGTCAAAACTTCTTAAAAACATTAAGTGCAGTGAGTGTGGAGAGCAATACCTTTGTGCAGAATTTTCTGATGTGATTGGGCTCTCTTTAAAAATAACATTAAAGTGTAAGTCTTATGGTTCGGTGGATGGAGAAAGTCATTCAAGCCCTCGTCCAGAAACAAAGCCTCGGTCTCCTTATATTTAGTGAACCATAGAATTGCGAATGGTATTAATTCCGTTGATTTAGGTTTCGCTGCCCAAGAGCGGCTTTGTGCTAGCATGAATATGGATTGTTTATCGAAGAATGCCTTTTATTTGCTGTTGAATACACAACATAAAGAAGCCAGTGCTCCCAAGAATATTGTTCTTCAAACTGCTCATGAGCAAGTTCATGAACCACACAATATTTAATTGTCAATTAGTGGTTATTGTGATATTGCAGTATTGTATGATGGCACATGGCATAGAAGAGACTACCAGTCACTGCATGGCATTAGCATTGTAATCGACATTCTCACAGAACTTGTTACAGACTTTGAAGTGTTATCAAAGTTTCGTTTAAGCTACTCTATTGTTGCTGCTTCATTTCAGCCAAACTCTGAACAATTTGTTGAATGGGAAGCAAACCACAATTTTTCAGGAGAGTATGAAATACATTTCACAGGAGCTTCAGGGGCCATGGAAGTGAAAGCAGCAGAAATTATCTGGAAGCTCTACAGATTCTCAATTTCGAGAAAGTGTCCGAAGGAACTATTTGTCTCCAGGAAAAGAATAGAGACGGTTGTTGTCAATGCAGTGTCTGAATACAACAATGGTCTTGTAAAGACT
>JAWWEQ010049085.1:0-14277 GCA_035583055.1 Torymus tubicola
CGAGGTTTCGTCGCGCGCCGCCCGATGGCTCTTCGTGTACCTTTTCTCGCGGTCGCGCGCGTATTTCAAATCCCGTCGGGGTTCTGACGCAGTCCATCCACGCGCCCGTTACAACATATATAAGTAATTTAAACACATACGAAAATTTTAAATGAAATTCGTGAACTCAAATCGCACGCTCAAGCGCGAACCAGTTGGTAAAAAGTGTGAAAGACGCCACTGCATGGCGCTACCAACATGCACTGTGATCGCTGCTTTGCAGCGTCAACTGTCAGTGTCGGCTGCTCTGTGCGCCCACGTGCTTTTACTTTGGAAGTTTCATTGACATGTACATACAGCCAAGTTGTACCTTGTGTTCATCCAAAACTTCAACCAACTAGATATATGTTAGATAAGTATAAATTAACTGAATAAATACTAAATTTCTATATAGATACTTTCTGGAAATTTCTTTGTCAGAGTTCCAGAAATTATTATTAGATTCTGATAGCTACTGGAAGAGGCTAGATCAAGGAGTCATTCAGAAGGACTAATTATCATGAAATATGATAAAATGATCTGAAAGATTGGGGGCTGTACAACCTGTATGTATCACTAGTTGCGATAACGCTTAGGTTGATGCATATTTATAACTTGTTTCTTTAGTAACTAAATATTTATGACTTTCTTTTCACAATCAAGCATTTTTTATAATCAGCATTAAATTTCTCTTCCAGTAATTAAAATTTTCTTCGGATATCCAATATATTAAAGATGTTTTATTCTTCTTTATATGATTTGTTTACATAGTATTAGAGTAAATTTTGAATTACTATTTTCCTTTTGGTAAATGTTATATGTACGGCAAAAGGACCCACCCTCCCTCCCTGAATAACACACTTTCATACATAGAGACTAAAGAAATAATCTACTTGTGGGTTATTTCTTTAGTAAGTATCTAATACAGTGTATTTTATAAACGCCATCTAGTGGTGGCTTTAAAAATTAAATTTGTCGTACATATAACAATGGCCTTTCCTTTTATGTGTATGTTTCTTGTGATTTTTTCAATATTTTAATCGCAGCAGCTTATTTTATTGTATCAACTGATTTAAAATAATTATTTTTTATAGGAATTTGTATCTGTTTAACCAGTCTTTTCCATGTTACATCAATGTATTGAAGATGTTTAATTTGTTAATACTGCTTGTACTGTTGTTTTTTGCATAAAATATTTACTAACTATATGTATTTTATATGTTTCATGGAGGAAGAAAAATTTTGGAGACGAAAATAATTCATTTCAGTGATTTTATTAACATGAAGATTAAAGGCTATTTAATCAAAACGTCATTTTTTAAACTTTGCCGTAGACTTTCTCAGGCACCACTGGATGGATTTTCATGGGATAAAGCTTAAAATACTCACTATACATTCAAGTCTGCGCCAACGCTTCGGTTTTTGGAAATTTTTTCTCTAAGTATGTTTTTAATGCAAAAAAATCATAAAAAATAAAAAAATTAACAAAAAAAAAATGATTTTTTGCATTAAAAAGATACTTAGAGAAAAAATTTCCAAAAACTGGAGCTTTGGCGCAGAGGTGAATGTAAAACAAGTATTTTAAGTTTCACCCCATGAGAATCCTTCCAGTGGTGCCTGAGAAAGTCTACGCCGAACTTCATTTTTGAAAAAATCATAGCTCTCATTAAAATGGGCATAGGGACCTGGATTTGATTTTTTTTTAACCATATGTTACATTCGGAAACGTACATGTATGAATAAGGTGATCTTATTCATTTGTTACTCATTTTGAGCCTGGCTAATTAAAGCCAATAACTCGGGATGAGCTTCTAGGTGCGGATTGGGAAATAAACCTGAAACGGGAAAAACGGGCGCGATGATTTGAATTATTTAAAAAATGTATCGAATATTATTTTGGCCGAACAACTTTAAAACTCCTAACGGGCGTCGGCTAGTATGGCCTGACCCAGAGTTTGAAGAATTAAAGCTTTCGATCTGTTTACGCGAATTTATGTGTATTGTTACTGATCTTAGTTATGTCCCCTAACAGGCGTCGGCTGGTATGGCCTGACCGAGAATTTGAGTGACACACTAAGATTATTTAGGGCAACAAACATTTCGATAAAAAAAGTCACTCCGCGGCGTGGGTTGAAGTTAATTGTTTAAAGAAAGGTAACCGCGAAACTAATAATATAAAATATAATTTACTTAATTTTTTTTATTCCTGTTTCGGAAGTCCTCTCCTGGAACTGGTAGATGTTTTTCGAAATAATAAAAACTTAGAAGAACTTTGTTTTAAATTTACCTTTTTTTATTGATAAAATATTTGCACAACACGAAATAAAACTAAGTTTTAGCATGAATTTGAATGAAAGTTCGGGCATTATTAGAATGAAAGTTAAGGGTAATGAAATATAATTATTATTGTTTTATTTAAATTATTAATGCAATTCACATTTTCACAATGAAAAAATAAGCAATTGATTTTTAAAGAAAAATTCATGACTTTACATTTAAATATTTATTACAATTTATAACCTTTGAAAATTAGAGAATGTATTATTTTCTATTTTTATAAAATATATATAAAGTGGAAAGAGAAATTACAACATCATACATTAAATAATCTAGTTGTTCAATTATATTTTTGAACGGATAATATTAAGGGTTCATACCACTTTACACGCTTAAAATTTAAGCTATATTTATGAATTTTTTTTATAGTTTCTATAATAGATATCAATATGAATCTTTTTGAGTTTAATAAAGGCACCCTTAAAGTATAGGAAACAATTTTTTTTTTTTAAATTTTACATTGTTTATTTATGTATAACTGGAACAATAGTTGAGCGTCCCTAAAAACGGATGTTGATGGCGTGCGTATGTTGAAGCGAGAAATCATCGGAAATACAAAATTCAAAAAATTTAGATTCAGTAGGTCTGTGGCTATCGCCGCACCTAGGATAATTTAGTTTCATGCAAAAATAACAAAATGCCGGCTGTTACAAAAAATACGTTTCGAAAAATCGTGTTTTTTGGCTTCTTTTTTAGCGCACGCCATAGAATGCGCCAAACTAAAATCGAAAAAACTCACATTTGCAGTGATCAGATCGTTTTGAAATTTTTACACTGCATTTTTTATGTTTTTCTTTCGAAATCCATTAAAAAGAATATCGATTTTTTGAAAGTGATAAAGTGGTATGAACCCTTAAGTTTACAAAATTTAGTATGAAAGAAAAAAGAAAAAAATATTTAATATATTTTGTCACGGGGTGGTTTTTATTCACCAAATGATTTCATCCATGCAATTTGGTAATTCGAACCCGGGCCTTTCTGTTCACCGTTCATTGACCCCGAGGCCAGATTAAGTCGTAGGTGCTACAACGTCGTGCAATTGTGGACTTAATCTGGTGTCTTACCGTGCAACACGCGAGAAGGTATCTCGCCCTTTTATTTTTTATAAGTGACTCGATTTCACCTTTAGTCACTGGTTTCGTGGGCCGGCTGCTCAGTTCACGACGATGCACTATTCACTCTAGCGCAACGACCGCGGAGGCGGCGGGGAACGGGGAATGATTGGAATGAGAAATGACAACTCAACAAATTAAATTTAGATAAAGATAAGTTAGGTTTAATAAGTTAAAAAGATAAAGATACAGTATTCGTCAATCCTAACTAGCGATGCGCCAATACATCATCTGTAACGTCAGCTGTTCCGGCAATGACGTCACGCCTATTCTATTATTCCCCATGTACGTCAGGTAATATACGCCGCACGTATACGGTTTCTACATTGCGTATTTGCGGTACTACACGCACTACCTACGGCAAGTGTATTGAGAGATAGTCGCACTCGGTGTGCGACACACACATACTAGAGTGAGAGAGAGAGAACAAGCTCAGCGATATCTTGTTTTCTGCGCATTCACTGCGTGCATTTGCTCTTTACCAACCGCCAACAAGCTGAATTCAAATAACTCGTTAAACTCAAGTTCTACGTAAGTTCGAGATGAAATTATGTTCAGAAACTGCCCTCTTTACACTCAATCTCTCCGTGCGGTAACGCCTAATGAATGCCGTTGTCCAGGTCTCGACGAGCCTGAACAACGGTTACGCGAAACTAACTCGCGGCGAGATAAATGCGTGCACGCTTGCTTTCGTCAAAATTAGGCTTTGTCGTAAATATCGCTTCCGCCATTATTTTGCCCAAAACGGCTGACGGCGGACGCACTTGTTCGAGAAGACGGGCAATGTAGCATATGACAGGTAAAACAAACCTGTTGTATATTCTTGTTATTTATAGCATCCTTCACACGACAAGAACGCGATGTTACACTGCGCGAATTACATCTTCAGCCTCAGAGTACTTCGCATGTACACGTCTGAGGTTTAATCAGCGAAACAACTAACAACTCCCTGTTGTTTACTCGCAATCTCGCGAATCCGGCATTTCGCGTGCGTTTCTCCGTCAACGGCCGAACGACAACAACCACAAGTCTGCTAAGTTCTCTCCCTAGGTTTGCTGATCATGCTCTCGATACAACTCTAATTCTGCATCGAGACGCCATCTCCTTGTCTTAGATAACATTGCTTTGTTATCACCGACGCCGGCACAGCTGGCCGTGACAATTTAAGTGTTTAAAATATGTAAATCAAACTGGTTATTATTAAAAATTATTTAAATGAATGATGTTTGTAAATTCTAAAACGCAACTTATTATCTATCATTATATCATTTTAAAAGAGACAGAATGAATATAAAACATTGTTATTTTTATAAAACTAGTAAAGTAATGCTGTGTAAATAAATTATATTGAAAATAGTTCAATTACAAATAATATAGAAGTAAGTTTATTGTAATTATAGTATTTTTCAAGCGGAAAAGATTTAGAATTAATTAAGGGTTTGGTCAGGGAATCCCGCAAATTCTAAAACGCCTGTGTTAGAAATATGCTACCTGAGTAGTCTGTATTTTATCCGATAATCTTTCTTTGATTAAAATTGAAAACTAATTATATTGAACAATAATTTATTTAAGATTAAGATGTTATGTAATAATTTCTGTGAATTATTCAATAACAAAACCCAACCCAACCCCACAAAAAAAAATTGAAAGTCCCAAAAACTTGACCATGGTAGTTACATGTTTTTGGGGTCGCTGAATCCGAATCCGTGGCCCGTTTGACCCCATCACCTCAGGGTCAAGGTCATGTCAAGGTCAAATGTACAAAAGTAACGACAACCAAGGTTTAACAGTACATACATATGTTTTTGCGGTCGCTGAATCTGAATCCGTGGTCCGTTTGACCCCATCACCTCAGGATCAAGGTCATGCCAAGGTCAAATGTACAAAATTATCGGTAACCAAGTTTTAACAGTACATACATATGTTTTTAGGGTCACTGAATCCGAATCCGTGGCCCGTTTAACCTAACCCTAAACCCTAAACCCAACCCTAAACCCCAAACCCTTAAACGCTTGAACCCAACCCTTAGTTAGGTACATTCAAATTTGTCAGATGTATATGCAATTCAATAAAATACCCGTAAAAATTTCAAGACCATTACTCTTTTTTATGGTAACGAACTATTTTATTGACAAATGATCTACGAAGTGGATAACGCTTCCGCGTTTTCGATGTTGATGGTCGATCTGGTTTCAACGACCAACAGTAATCTGTTAACATCTTTGTGATCCATTTCCTTGATAGCTTGGTAAAATCTCTCTACCTGCTCTTCCCTGTAATCACCTAGGTTTTCTGGAAACTCATCTATATGGGAATATAAAAAGTGCAATTTTAGATTCATTAAGCAGCCTTGATTTTTGTAACAATTTACTAAATTTAATACTATTGGTTGGTAATTTTAGCTCTTATGATTTCCAAGAAAATATTTAATTACCTCCTTGAAACATAACCATGCTTCTTTCTTTGTATGATTCATTTTCGAAACAAAAATTTCATCATTTGTCATCGTACGAATCTGAGGGCCATCAAAAATTCCTTCATTTACATTAGGATCACTTAATTTGGGACTTTCAATTTTTTTTTGTGGGGCTATCTAATTTTAGTTAACTATTGGGGTGCATAAAACTACATATTGATAAATGCGCATGTATAATGATAGTTGAATGATAATTACATATATGGCTATTATCTTACTATAAACGGAAATAATTGATCGGTAATATATACCATCTATTTTTTCTTATGTTATTACCTATATTTTATTTTATTTTAAACGTTCGCAACTAAAATTTTGCTCTTAGAATATAACTGTAACGGTACGGCGCACTGTAAGGGCCAGTAAAGATGTCGCACGAGAAAAGTCGGCATGTAGCGCTGATCGTTTCTCCTCGAAGGGAGCGCGCGCGAGATAATGTGTATGAGTGTGAGTGAGATGGCGCGAGAGAGAGAAAGAGCGCCGCAACAATTAGGAGAGAGGCATAGTTAGTGAAAAGCTGCCCGCTCAAGCGAGAGGTCCTAATTCGCAAACTTCTTGCTTTTCTTTTATCATGCGTGCAAGAGTTTGATTGTGAAGTTCTCGTTACTTCAGAAGCATCGCCGCCGTTGAATCCCACCGGATAACGGCACCAGAGACTATCAGCTTTCAGGAAACGCTGTCCCGGACTATCAAACTACGTCGTTGGATTAGCGTTATGGTTGGCCAGCCTGGTAAGCAATAGGCTTGTAAATGCGTTTGATTTATGTGTGCGAGCGGCGATCTTTAGAGTGATTTTTGATTGCTTATTTTTATATTTTTATTTTACTGCGCAATAAACAGTAACTACTTCTACATTAAGCTTTCAAATGTTAATTTTTTCCAAATCGAATTTAATCGAATTCCCCGAAATGTTGCCGATCAAGTTGAGATATCGAACTGTTTAAGAATAAATTGACATAAATAGATTCACTTTGCTTTTCTTTCTCGGGATTTTGCGCTCGTTTTTAGAGCATATTTCTCGGCGTGCAGAAGACGCAGCAGAAGGAGGCAAAGGTAAGTCTGGCCAAAGCCGGCAACTTAACATATATCTTTGCGCGCTGAAGAGATAATATCGAAGTATTATTCTTCTTGTGCACTTTTATTTTAATATAAACGACTATTTTCATTTAGAAAAAAAAAATTAGTTGCAAACCAAATGTAATGAAGAAAGTTAAGTCAGCAAAATGTAAGAAGAAACTGTTTTAAAAAATGTAAAAAGTTTATTTATTTATTTATAAAATAATATTTTAGTTATTAAAATTATTGTTATTAGGTTTATTAAGAGTTTCTGTTTGTCTACTGTACAATTAAAAAATATTGATTTTTTTGTACCTACCACAAATAAAAAGTGATGATAAAAAATAGATTAGTATACAATGTGTGTACTTGTGTCCGTCCATGTGTGCGTGCGTGCAAATTGCTATTCCAAATTTTTCAAAGAATTACCTCAAAAGCATCTAGTTTCTACTAGTATTACAAATGCTCGTTATATTAGCCTAACTTGCAGTTTTTCTACATCAATAAGTCTATTCTTAGCTTATAACTATCAAAAAGGCATTTTTCATTATAATTCGCATAAAATTACAATAATTATTCTTGAAAAAATAAATTAAAACAGTAAAAAAAAAAATCATAATGAATGAAACTTCTCACCCTCCAAAATAGTTTCGGTAGTTATATGGTTTATGGATCCGGCGGGGGTCATGGTGTTTTTATTTTAATTTTGAATAAAATTAAAATAAAAACAAGTTGTTGTGTTCTTTTTTTCTTTTTGGCAACGTTTCCTTGGCTAGTCCGCCAACCTCTTGAGGATTAACAAATGTTAATGAGTCCAAAAAAAAAACGACCACGTCGAACCTCTGCGCAAGTTCTACGATGCACCTTGTACGTCCCTCGTTTTCTTTGGACTCATTAATATTTGTTAATCCTGAAGAGGTTGGCACACTAGCCAACGAAACGTTGCCAAAAAGAAAAAAAGAACACAACAACTTTTTTTTATTTTTATTTTATTTAAAATTAAAATAAAAACACCATGACCCCCGCCGGATCGATAAACTATATAACTACCGAAAAAAAAATCATTTTTGGAAATATGAATATTTTATATTCTTCTTGATGACGTTTTTAACGTTCAATAAAAATGATTAATGCATGGAAAATATTGTTTTTTATGACATATGAACAAAAGACATGAAAAGTGTGATAAACAATGAGTGCTTTCATTTGTATTTATGTTTTTTTTTTAATGGAAAAGATCTAGAAATTTTCCCATATACTCTCGATTATTGAAACTTTTACCAGTGCTGAGCGCATGCGCGAATTCACCAAGCAGATGCGCTATTGCGACATTCGCTATATGTGCTGTTTGTTTACTGCAGCCAAGAACTTTAAGATCATTATCAATATTCATCGTCTAGGATAGCCGAAGTGCATCGGATCTGCACCAGTATTGCATAAGCACACACTCTGAAAACAGTTTCATGCAAACCCACATTCCCAAACCTCTTTCGTTGCTGATTTGCGTTGCACTTGTTTTTAGATATCATTCAATATCATTACCGGTGGATTGCGTCTAGAACAGAGACGCAAAACCTCTGTGCAGCAACAAAAAAGATATATGTTTTAATCTCTTATTTGAAAATTTGGGTGATAGCTAATTTTTCAGTAAACCATCATTATATCTTTTGATTGATGTATCTAATGAAAAGTTTTAAGTGTAAATGAACTTATTTAAATTTTTCAGATGTCAGATTTTTCAGACATCTCTCTATGATGTGCCACTCGGTATTATATTGCTGGAATCATTTCATCTGAAAGTAAAACTTTTTTCCATGCTGCTTTTTCAGGGGGTCTTACGCCTATAAGACCATCTTCATAAAATGACATAAAAAATAATTTAAAATATTGGTATATGTAAAATGTATAAAAATATTATAAATATAACTAATTATTTATTACATTCTGTACACACGTCCTGTGTGACTCCCTTTCACTGAAGAACACACCTTCTTCTGGCATGTGATTTTATGAACTGGTGGGTCGGCAGCTTCACCAGAGAAGATAGGATCGTTGTCGGGGATCCGGCGAGGGCCTTGAGGGAAGGGTTGACGATATATATATGGGACAACGAAATCCGGTTACAACTAATTACAGTGCCCAATCCACAGCCAGGAGAACATATGACGATGAAAAATATTCCTTATGTACGTTCTAATGATTATAATTATCTTGGCATTACAAAAATGTCGTTAAACGCCAACAAATATGGGTGTACGCATCTAAAGGCTTTGGCACGCAGGCGTGTTCAATTCGTTTATGCATTAGATTCGCATTAGGTTCTTATAATTATCAGGGTAACAGGTCTATCTCATAAACCGCCCTTACGTCTTACAATATTTAGCGAACGGCAACTATGATCTCGAAATGCCACAACTCGGAAAAATTAGAACACAAAAAGAAAAATTATTTTCTGAAAGGATCTCAGTAATAGTGGTATCAACAAGGAAAGACAACCTTTAAGAAGGTGCGATATTTTGTACAAAGCTTTCAATTTTTATATAATGCTATGCCGTATTAACAGTATAATTACAATATTCCAACCTATAAAATATGTCATTTAATATGTTAAATGAAGATAATTATCAAAGTCAAGATAACAACCAAAAAAAGGAAATTTATTCTCTATTTTCCAAAATTTTATATATTATATTGAATAGATGTTATAAAGCAATATTATAGTAATATAAAAATTTAAAATTATTTATGCGAATAATCATCCGAATTATGACGTAAATATTAAGTATAAAATAAGGCAAGTCTAGATGTTTTTTCTGTATCATCTATGTATATAAGCTATAAATACATACACTCAAATTGATCAATGCACATCAAACAAATGAAAGTTGTGAAATCAATTATCGTTTGTCAAGTAATGCATTCCCCAAAACAACTGCATGAATGTTCTGCAAAATGTATCCGTAATGTGAGAATATATTATACAGAAAAAACGTCTATACGTGCCATATTTTATACATTCATAAAAAGTTTTATATTAACAATATTAGTTTTATGTTTGATTTATACACCCTATTTTTTATTCATCAAAAACCTTATTTTAATTTATAGACAGGTACTATTGAATACCTCTACGTACTCTTACCACCGATGAGTGCCGCCACCTGTCGGTGATATATATGGGTGTGTATATGTGTATACGCCGGAAATGTCGTCAAAGCTGCAAATCTGCAAACCGGATGTGGGAATAAAATGACGAAAAGTCGAGGATGTCCCCCATTGTCCTGAACAACTTTTTTCTGAACAATATTTTATATTAGCCTTACCATCCGAGATATTTGAGTGAGTCAATTAAAGTTTTCCACGTGTAATATATTCTTTTTAGTAATTATCTATATATTTAAACAATAATGTGCAAAAGTTCATATAATTGAAAGTATACCTCTCGTTTTTTTGTTGGGTTGTCGTAATAGCGGCCCGCTACCTCCTTGAAAACGGCAATGGAAACCGGCCGAATTCGCTTGAATAAATTTCTTTTCTTTTTCGATTTGAATAGTTCTTAGCGACTGAAGTTAGGAATTTCTGGCGGGCGCTAAACAGTCACTTTCATTCACTAATGCAGGAAACGAGTTTATTAATATCAATGACACATTAACACTCCTAATTCGCTCTATTTGTTATTCTTTTCTAACAAGGAGAGGGTTTTAGTTACGGGAAATCGATTTCAGTGGTCACTTAAGAGTCTATTTCTGGTAACTAAAAATAAAGCCCAGTGCTGATAATATTGTCAAATGAGCCCTTTTTCTTAAGATATGGGCAATTTAATCTCAAATATCCTCTATTTTGTAAAAAAAGTGATGTCTCTTCTATTGAGTGTCACATTGCAAATATTTATGATAAGAAGACGAGCAAAAAAGATTATGAAAGTAGACAGTAAAAGCTAAAATTTAAGTTCTAATTCGTTAAAAAATATCAATTTTTCAGAAAGTTACAAGTAATTAACGATAGCGAACGAAAATAGTTAAAAATTTGTCTTCATTTTGACCGATTAAATGGATTATATTTTTAACCATTTTCGTTCGCTATCTTTAATTGTTCGTAACTTTTTAAAAGTTAATATTTTTTAACGACTCTCTGCTTAAATTTTAGCTTTTAGTGTCTACTTCTATAATCTCTATTGCTTGTTTTCTTATCAAAAATATTTGCAATGTGACACGCAATAGAAGAGACATCATTTTTTAACGAAGTAGAGAATATTTGAGATTAAATTACCCATATCTTAAGAAAAAGGTCCCATTTGACGAAATTATCAGGACTGAGCTTCATTTTTAGATATCAGAAATAGACTCTCAAGTGACCGCTAAAATCCATTTCCCGCCACTGAAACCCTCTACTTGGAAGTAACACACTTAACTCTCATTTCTCTATAACTCTTATTTCTTTATGAAAAATATGACTGTAGTAGATATAGTAAAAATTCGACTTAAAACTAAACAAAACTTATTGCTATATATGCACAACGACGATTTGATTTGTTTCTCGTTAAGTGGCTAATTAAACTCTGAAGTGTGAAGACGCACACTGCACGCTTGCCACTCGCACGCTTCGCTCTTCTCTCTTACTCGCACTAACACCGTTTATGGAGGCCGGTACAGTAGGGGTGCATGAAGTTGCGCTGCCCCTGCAGCCAGCGTCTTGCCTCGTGTTCAAGCGTCGTTTGGCTGCACGGTCAACACATGGATTTTTCCGTTGCAGCGGTAGGCGAAGTTGTACGTCGGACCACCGGATGCGGCTCCGGTTACCTTCGCTTATCTTATCTTATGACGACCTCGCATTCCTAGACGCTTACCGCATTACATGCCTTTCATACACTATTTACTTATAGAAATAAGATTAACATTTTTGTACATCGGTCTTGCTAAATTTTTTTTCTATGTTAGTATTTAAGGGATTATACTACTTAGGAAATTTTTCTTTTTCATTTTTTTATTGGCCTAAGTGATGGCTAAAGTATTCAAGAATGATATTTAAAAATAATTTGGGAGAGGGGTGACAAACTTGTAAATAATTTTTAAAAATTTTTTTCTGAATCATCTCTAAGCGCTTCGAAACGGTCGAAAAGGCCGCTCTAGCGCGCGCAGCATTTTAAGTGTATTGTAGCTCTGCCGATCATTCTTGTAGGAGAATATCATTTATACTTCATCGAAATATATATAGATGGCGTCAGTTGACCGCCAGTCCTACAGAAGCAGTAGGACGCCAGAGTAACCGTTAGATTCACGTTAAACACGGAGCAAACGGTTGATCTTCTTACTGCGAGTGACGTTTGGTTTACTTCAGTGATATTTCGCAGTTTTTTTTTAAATAAGTGGCAAAGTGTAAAATGGTAAAAAAGGGAGCAGGGCATCAGTAAGCCGGAGTAATATAGGAAATAGAAAGCCGCCCAACCGTCATAGCTTTGAGGGAAACATCAAAGGCGAATCAAGGCTTGCCAAAAAGATGAAATCTGCTCAACTCTATATTGACTTCGACGCTTCTAACACTTTATCACAAATGTTAGTGTGTAAAGACTGTGCAGGTAGTGTGAATTTTTCTAAGTCGAATAAACAAGGACTTTTAGCTCATTGTGACATGTAAAAGATGCGGTTTTAGATCTTCTTTTAACAGCAGCCCCCTAATAAATAACCATGCTTATGATATAAATAGACGTCTTACTTTCTCTATGAGATTGATCGGCATTGGAATGCAAGGCATAAGTAAATTCTGTGCTATAATGTGTCTTCGAAAACCAGTTCACCAAAAAGCATACGATGAGATAGTACATAGTATTGCAGTAGCTTCGGATACTGTGAAATGTAATTTCTTACGAAAACTGCGGAAGAGGAAAAACAAATTTCTTTAGAAAAAGGACAAGAAGGATTGACAGTGTTGGGTAACGGCTGCTAGAGAAAGCGTAGGTTCTCTTTCCTATATGGATTTGCAAGTTTGATTGGTTGTATTTCAGGAAAAGTTCTAGACATTTGTGTGAAATTAATTCCGAGTCTATGCACAATGTTCCAATTCTGTGATTTTCTTGTTATAAAGAAAGAATGTATAGGCTATGTTCAAAAAAGACTTAAAACAAGACTACGATATACCATAAAATTTGACGGATGAAAAGCTTCAACATGATAACTGCCCGCAGGAGAAAATTCTTGGTGTTCTTGGCAAAAGACAACATCTTCGCATACCTTTGATATTTATACACACAAGCCAGCAATGCCCATGTTAGTTTTTGAAGCTGTTCAAGGTATTTACAAAGATGTAATAATAGAAGATATTTTGTCTCGTTGCCTCGGTAGATTCATGCAAAATCAAATGAAAGTTTGAATTCGGTAGTTTTGTCAGTAGCACCAAAATCAATTTTCAGTGGAAAAACAGTTGCTGATATTGCAACTAACATCGCAATAATAACATTCAATAATGGTTTCCAAGGACTGCTTGAATAATGCACATACTTCAGAAAAAAAAGAAGCGCTCGGCAAGATCTAACGACGCTCAGAAAAGAGGCTGAAGAGCAAAATACGACCTTGAAAGGACTGTTATATGGTGCTGAGATAGCTAAGTTAAGGGTGAAAAAGATAGCAAGTCTGTATTTTGAATATTTCATATATAAATTACGTTTTGAAACTTTAAATGCGTTTACCTCAAAACCATGTTTATCAAATCGGTGGGCAGCACACTTCCCTCAATTTTTATCCGATTGACTTGAAATTTTAACTACAGCTTCTTAGATTAATTATCTGTGGAAATACACATGTATTTTACGATTACTAAATAATTACAGTTTCTTTAAAAAATGTAAGGTCGTTTTTTTACCGAAAATAAAAAATGTTAACATTCATGCTTATTTGTGAATTTCCAACAAAAAAATTAAAATCCTCGGTACTTCGAAGGAAAAACTTATACAGGTTAAGGAAAAATTTTGTTTGTTTATCTAGATGGCGTATGCCGACGGTTAGAGTGCCCACCGTTTATTTCTTGAGAAAAAGCAAACTGCCAAATGACGTAGTTTCACGGCGCCATTTTGTATTATTTATGATAATAAAAAATATTTTTGTAGACTCTAAGACATACTAGATTGTTAGGCGCGCTTTACGCGCCTACAATGTAACTGTTTTCTCTTCCATCGACTAAAATAATTGTGTAATGTTAATTATACCGCAAATATATTTGTTAATGCATACTGTTAATAATTCGATTAAAATGTTAATTCTGGATACATAGTACAACAAATTTCAT
>JAWWEQ010049086.1:0-14276 GCA_035583055.1 Torymus tubicola
TAAAAACCCAACCATGGTGGAACCCGGAGCTGTCAAGACTCGAACGAAAAGCAAAAAGAGCAAGAGCTCAGCTTCACCAGGAAGACAGCGGGGCACCTTCTAGAAAAAAGCGGAAAAACTCTCACAGTCGGGAGAAAGCTGGTAGTGCAATGGCAGAATACCAGGATGGAATCTACAATGCAAAAATGGAAAGCTGGCAGGACTTTGTTTCCAGGGAGGGCAATCAGAACGTATGGGGTCTCCCGTACAAGATAGCTTCCGGGAAAACGAAAGTCCAAAATGCAGTTAGCACTGTCAATACCAGCCGCAGCACAACTACCAACTGGAAAGAAACAGGCCTAGCACTCTTAAAGGGTTTAGTACCAGACGACGATGCCAGCCAAGAAGACGGCATCGAGGTTGAAGTGCTAAAAAATGCTGCTCCTATATTCTGCGTAATAACAAGGATATACAATGGCTGTCTCAAGTATGGAATATTTCCAACAAAGTGGAAAAGAGGAATGCTCATAACGATACTAAAGGACCAGAAAGGAGGATGAAGTCAAATCCTACAGGCCGATATGCCTTCTCTCAGTACTGGGAAAGACATTGGAAAGATTAGTGGTCGAGAAACTTCATTCTGTGATTTACAACGTAGAATTCTCCTCCAAAGATCAATATAGTTTTCGGCCACAGAGATCGACGGAGGATGCCATCGTCCGATTAAGGGAAATCGTCGAAAAGGAGGCGGAACATAAGTATGTAATGGGCTTTGCTCTTGACGTTCAAGGAGCTTTTGATAATCTGTGGTGGCCGGGCTTTCTCAAAAACCTGAAGGATAGAGGCTGCCCAAACAACATCTACAGATTGTTGCAAAGCTACTTTTCCAAAAGAGTCGTCTGTATAAAAACCAAGTACGTCCAAGTTGAAAAGAAAGCCTGTAAGGGATGTTCGCAGGGATCAGTCTTCGGGCCTGTAGGCTGGAACGTCGATTTCGACAGCCTCCTAACAACATTTGAGCATCACGGCTACAAAGTAGTTGCCTATGCAGATGACATCCTCGTGACCATCCCTGGGTGAAGCAGAAACAAGCTCGAAGAAAAAGGAAAAAGAGTGGTTGAAATTATCGAAAAATGGTGCAGAGAGCATAAACTAATGATCTCAGCCCTAAAATCAATAATGATAATGCTCAAAGTTAAACTGGACAGGTAAAGACCGTCCATCATTAAAATGGAAAGATTCGGCATGTCACCCCATATCAAATCCTTAAAGGAAGTAACAGTTAGAAGACATGTCAATTTTGTAAAAATGGCAAAAGCTGACTAGGGACTTAACTTCAAATCCCTCAATACGCTATACAAGTGTGTCTTCCTGCCAAAGGTAACATACGCTGCGGCAGGACGGTGGGACAAAACGAACGTGGTCGAGAAGCGAACATTGACTCAAATCCAGAGGAAGGTGCTTTGCTGGACCACTAATGTTTATAGAACGGTATCCCACGAGGCAGTACATGTATTAGCGGGAGCAATGCCTATTGCACTAGAGATGAGATACAGAGTAGCTTGCTACAGTATCACAAAACAAAAAACAACAGAAATAAATGGAATGAGAATCGAGGCGGACGATTTTAGGACAAGAAGAGTCAAACCAGTGGATGCCCAGAAGATAGGGCGTGAAGCGCTAACTCAAGAATGGCAAGTACTCTGGGACTCGTCCGAAAAAGGCCGAATGACACATAAATTCTTTCCGTCTGTTGCTGAAAGACTCGAAAAGAAATGGCTCCAGCCGGACCACTACACATCACAGTTTCTCACAGGACACGGGGCTTTTAAGTCATACTTGTACAGATTTAAGTTATGCGAAGACCCCGTATGCACATGCGGAGCCGAGCAAATACCGGAGCACATTCTATTCGACTGCCCTGAAAAAGAAGAGCCTAGGAAGAGTCTAAAAGAGGTCCTGCACAAGAAGGGGTACGAATGGCCATGTCCACTCAATGCCCTCGTCCTAGACCCCGAGACCTTCAAGACCTTTCGATCATTCGCAAGAGAGGTCCTTAGCGAATGATGCAGAGAAGCAAGCTGAAAAGCAAAGATCCTCGCACTAATGCCTCCAGAAATGGAGGTAGTAGCAAATATGAAGGCGTAAAAGCCAGAAGGCGTAAGAGCCACATAGGCACAAATACCTAAATATAAATCAACGCGTGCATGAAAACGAGTGTAAATGCCGCTATTCCTATCGATGTATAAGTTCTATTACCATGAAGCGAACAAAGCACAAACCGCTAAGTTCGTTGGTAAATAGACTAACAAAAGGCTCTCTACCTCCATTGAGACGCCAAGACATTGCTTTATTCAGACAGACGTCTGCTTTAATGCAAACCACTAACCAATAGTTATAAGTCTACGAACATAACTTCTGGAATTGCAAGCTGACAACAGCGAAAAGGACAATTCAGGAAACTCAAAAACGTTTGAACGCGTTAGGTTACCCACCTAACGGCTGGCGACCAGCCCGAAATGGGGAGACATGCCTCTGGGCTGTCGAAGTGCACTACCAGTACGGCATGCTTTCACTGGTACATCGGATCGGGATACAACCCCCAGCAGTCCACCTTGAACGACGGCTGTCTGTTTCCTAAATAAGGGTTGGCCTCGATGTGGCAGTGGATTCCAGGCATTCACAGGTGGCATGGTTACCTGGATGCCGTCCCATGAGGACGGAAGACGGCGGGTTACTAGAACCGCTGCCATGCAACCGACATGTACGACTTCCGATCGGTGTGATGCCTATAGGGCCCCAGTCTAAAAGAGTTTCGGTACCCGCTTCAGGGGCCTCTGATCCAGGTTAATCGATCTCCAAATGCAGCCTTTGAGGCTTGCGAGACAACGGCAAGGGCGGAGACCCCTCCCATGTGGGTATAACAAGCCGTACAGGGCTGTGTAGGGGTGGCAAGTGCCTTAGTGGCGGTCAAACCTCCCTAAAATGGAAAAGTGCCTAATACGTACAATGAAGCCTGGTAAATACCATCGTGAATGCTCCGACGTGTTCGGAGGATTCAAATTTCCTCCCGAGTTAGATGGAGTGGTAACAGCGAGCGTGGGTGGCTCACCTTGAGCGGAGGGCGTAGAGGCCATCTTGGTTGCTGGAGAAGCGGTAGCGGCCTTATCTACCCGCTCCCGTAGCCTTTTCCCGAACACTCCAGGTAAGTTGGCTTAATGTAGCCTGGCCAACTACATCCCCAGCATCGCACGTACTCTTTCGGCCCTGGTGGCTGGTTGTGATTCTTGTCGCTGTCAGGAGTTGGAGGCGTATACGTCGCGTCCCCCTTTCTCCCTGGTGATGCGTCTTATCGCTTCGCGGGGGGTCGGTGAGAATTTTTGCGATACGCTCCTGTGCTTTGCGGTGGACCCGCGCCGCGCGGCGATGAATTCGACGCCTGCTCGCGGTTCAAAGCGAATTTCGCAAGCTTTTCGTCGAGCCACCGACTAATCAGCGACTCGAGCGCTTGCAGAGACTAGTCCGCTATCGCCGCTAAGCTGGGCTTTTCAGCGTTTATTTCGCTTTATGCCTCGTTAGGGGGCGACGTCGCGCATTCGGCCATTGCAGTGAGACTACTGCCTTTATTCCGCTGCTGTAGCGGCTTCGCAGATTTTGAACCTTTATAGGCGACGTCTGGTAACAGTCTGTCGTCCGGGCTTGGAGGCGGTTTATAATTTCGCTCCGCCTCTAGCAGAGCCTCTGCGTCTCGCGCGAGTTCCATGAGAGTGTCTATATCAGTCACTCTCTCTCGCGGCACCATGCGCCGTAGCGCGGGGAGCATATTCCTATAAATATGTTCGAGTTGCCTGTCATCTTCCCACGACTCCTCGAACTTGCTCAGGATGGCAAGGAAGCAGATTATATAATCTCGTACGGGCTCCTCCTTGCCCTGGGTGCGCTTGCGCTTCGCTGACAAGTCGTTGCTGGAATCGCCTGTCTACTCCGTAGCAACGACGGGCTGCGGCGTAAAAATCTTCCCAAGTCCGCCAATTTTTGCGGGCTTGGTGGCACCAATGCCGCGCTACGCCGGACGTAAGTTCGGACATAGCGTTTAGCAGATCTTCGTCTGCGATTCGCGCGAGTGAACGACACTCGTTAACTCGCTGAATGAATTCTTCTATATTGCTTCCTTTTTCGCTGGAGAACTGGAGTTTCCATTGGTGCACAGTTCTACCGACGTCTAGGCTCATGGATTGTTGTAGCGTGGTTCCCTCGCCCGAGTATCTACTTCTCGAGTTACTCGGGAGACTCCCCCTCCTCCAAGACTTGTGCTGATTACCTGCGAGAGTCTGAGGTGTTGGCAGGGGACGTAAAGTCATTATGTGGCCTAAAAGCGGGCGCTCTGGCGTTTAACGCTGGTGCTTGCTGCACCTGAGCGCGTGACAGCATGTTGCGTGGATCGCTTTCGGAATCTGCTTCGTGAATGTATTCCAGGCGGTAAGTGTCCTAGACATTCACGTTTTTTGATTTTTGGGAACTCGCTTCCGTACATACCGTACTGTTGCGTATCGCATGTGTGCGCGTGCTCGCCATTAATTCGATCATCTGATCTTGCATATTCCACATTTCTTGATCGTATTCTCTTGCGATCGCCCGCTACGCCCAGGAACCTGCGATTAACGCTACCCGTGCGAGTCGTCAGCGATCTCCGCCGTCCGCGCAGCCGAGGGCAGCAACCTGTAAGTGCCTTCTCGATCTTCTCTCTCTCTCTCTCTCTCTCTCTCTCTCTCTCTCTCAGTCGTTCAGACTAGTTGACGCGGATTTCCCGCGCTCGCGCATTAGCCGCGATTTGTATGAGTTGCATGTTGTGTAATAAATGTTCTTCTATTTTACTTGTCGCGTTCTTATTCGATTATCTGCTACGTTCCCGAATCATTTATGTACATTTATATTCATTTATTTGTACGGATAATTGCACGCTAGCCGGGAGCTAGTTATCCGTTACAATATATATGTATATAAATCACTCTCAAGTAAATAACTATGTAACTGTTTGTATAAGTCGCTAATACCCATGAGGGAGATGCGTCCCTAAATAAATAAAATAAGAAAAAAAAGGAGGTCGACATGGCTAAGCAAGCAAAAATCGAAGATATAGCATTTCCTATTTTTGATGGTACAAACTATACTAGTTGAAAATTTCGAAGAAATGAATTTCTAGAATGGAAAGAGCAAGCTGAAAGAGAACTAGCTGAAATAGATCAAACAGATGAATGGAAGAAAAAGGACTTAAAAGCAAGAAATATATTAATCAGTACTATTTCAGATAAGCAATTAGAATATGTTTGTGAGTGCAAATCAGCTTATAAAATGATTACAAATTTGGATAAATTGTATGTGACGAAATCCACGTCATTGCAAATAATATGCTGAGGAAAAATTGAAAATATTTAATTAAAGAATTATAAAGATGTTGAAAAATCCTTCGTAGAATTTGAGAAAGCGGTGAACGAATTTAAAGCAACCGGAGGAAAGATAGATGAAACTGCGATGAAAAAATGCGATATTTAATCAAAGCATTACCACCAAGTTACAGTTATATTGGTCACTTTATCGACGTCATATCAGAAAAGGAAAGAACAGTTATGTGAAATCTAAAATTAAAGAAAAGAATATGAATAGAAATAATCAGGAGAAAAGGAATAATGTAAGCACTTTCACAACAAAGACAGATGGATGCTTTACTTGCTGCAAAGTCGGACATCATTAAAAAGATTGCTGGAAAGGTCAACAAGGATGCAGAGACAGAGGAGCCCAATCATCAAGAGGACAACGTGAAACCATCGAGGCTACAGTCGAGGCAGAGGACGCGGACGCAGTTCAAATCAAAACAAGTCAACGCACAAGCAGCAGGGTTCATCATCCGAGTCGTGGTCAACACAAGTATGCGGCCCAGAAGCAAATGAGGTAACAGGTTATAGCGTAAATAGAGAATGCGAAAGTAACGAAATTAATTGGTTGCTAGATAGTGGTTGTACAGACCATATTATTAAAAACGATAAATATTTTGAGAAGTGTATAATTTTAAATAATCCGGTAAATGTGAAATTACCAGACGGTAAAATGTTAAAAGCGACGAAAATCGATAATATAAAAATTAAAATTAAAAATTATGTATATTACGTAGAACAAAATTTATTAAGTTTTTCAAGTATAAAAAATAAGGCTACAATAGTTGCAAGAGATAATAATGCTAAAATTTATAATGAATATAGAGAATTACTAGCAATTGCGAATAAAATTGATAATTTGTATTATTTGAAAAACTATACGTTAACAAATAAAAATAGAGAAAGATATGTAAATTCTGTAAAATTATTAGACATAAAAAATGGCGTAGAGCCCTTGGTCATGTAAACTTTAATTATTTGATAAAATAGTCAATAATAAATTAGTTGAAGGTTTACCAGATAAATTAGAGAGAATAGATATGAAATGTGCAAATTGCATACAAAGTAAAATGTCCAATATACTGTTTGAAAATAATCGAACAAAAACGAAAGAAATCCAAGAGTTAATACACACTGATTTAAATGGTCCACATAGTACTACTGGCTATGGTGGAGAAAAATATTTTCTTGCATTTATTGATGATTATAGTAAATGTACTGGAATCTTTTGCATTAAATATAAGTCAGAAACTGCAAGTTGTTTTATTGAATTCGTAAATTTAGTAAAAAATAAATTTAATAAGAGAATTAAAAAGGTGCAATGTGATAACGGTGAAGAATATCTAAATCGCGAAATTTACGATTTTGTAAAATCAAAAGGAATAGAATTATTGACATGTCCACCCTACGTCCACGAATTAAATGGAGTAGCGGAGCGATATAATAGAACAGCAATGGATATAGGTAGATGCTTAATGAGAGAAGCAAAAATTCATAGAAGATATTGGCCGGAAATAATGAAAACGGTAGCTTATTTAAAAATGTAAATTATTTAAGTCGTTACCAAAGTTATTTTGACCAAAGACACTTTAAATATGCAATGAGAATTTTGAAATACTTATTTAAGACGACAGACTTAAAATTATCGTACTGTGATAATATAAATACTGAAATATTAGATTGTATGGTTGATTCAGATTTTGCAGGCGATAGTGTAGATCGAAAATCTACTACAGGTTTTGTGATTAGATTATTTGAAAATGTAATTGTTTGGAAAACCCACAAACAAAGTGCGGTAACAAAATTTTCAACATTTGCAGAGTATGTTGCGTTGGCAGAAGCAGTATCAGAAGTATGATTTATTAAAAATTTGATAAGTGAATCTTTCGATATAAATTTAGATAAACCGATAAATATATACGAAGATAATTCTGGTGCAATTGCGATAGCGAAATTTGGAAACCTTACAAAAAACTCGAAGCACCTTGAAGTGCAATATCATTATGTAAACGAAAATTATGAAAATGGAATAATAGACATTGTAAAAGTTGACTCGCAACTTAATGTAGCAGATATCTTTACAAAGAGTCTGGATAAAACAAAGTTTATAAAAAATAGACAAGCGTTAAGATTGATATGAAAATTATATTTTGTAATGGATCAAGATTATACATTTAAGGAGGCGTGTTGAATATTATAGTAAATATATAATCTTGACTACCTATATACTGATGTATTAGCTGTAATACATACATACATGACCCCCACTACACTTTGTTTATGTGTACAGTAGCGAAAAGTGAGAGCGACTTAATGCGCGGTGTACTCACTCTCTTGCCGTCCAGACCTCGATGTAACCAGACATATAGACGACGGCTATTATAGCCTATTTCAATAAACTCTTTATATTCTAAAATTAATAATTGTTTTACCACACCTCATTCATTCATTCCAACAGCCCAAAAACCGCATTTTTCGGACTTTATTTGTTTTTCTCCAGTTCCTTGATGCCAAAAATACTAAAAAAAATATGAGAGTATAGCTTAAGAACATTATTTATCACCCAATTCTTTACAGCTTTAGACGCATTCAATACTTAACCTAAAAAAATAAAATAGAATTGAAATTCATTTTTTCTTAATTTATTTTATATCTACAGGACTAACTACACCGGAAAATTGTATATTTTAATGTTTTCTTTGTACTAGAATTTTTTCAGATTTTTCGGAATGGTGGGCGGTACTCAAAAATGCGAAAAATTCCATTTTCGGTCATTTTTGGGATTTTTATGGGCCTTAAATAATTCATAGTGCCTTTACTCACTCTTAAATAAACAGATATATTACTTCTGGACATACGTTGTAAATACTTAATACTTTCCGATACGGGTGATGTGTTTTTGAGTACGAAATTAGTCAGAATCCAACGGAAACACCCCACTTTTTGTATAAAAGTGCATATTATTTGTGATTTTCTTGATTTTTGGTTATTTAATAAGTTTTTAAGTTTACAAGTTTTTAATCAATATTTTATGCATGTACATATTTTATGTTACTATTAAAGTGATAGAGACCGCGTGATGATATACATTAAAATGGGTGCCTGAAAATTCCAATTACATACTACAATTTTCAATGCTTTTATATGACTCAAAATAAATTATAACATGCTTTATGTTGTTATACTATGTTGCACGAAAAATTTTATGTAAAATGATATTCTCATATTAGAGATATTAAATAGTGAAATATTTTATGTCTGGTTTCCGATTTTGAAATTTCTACATGTTTTTTCATTCGATTCTTCCGACTTCCGGTTCTTCCGACCTCCGATGTAGATAGGCCCCCACCGACAGGTGGCAACACTCATCAATGGTAAGAAAGAGAGAGAGAGAGGGAGAGAGAGAGAGCAACGCTCGTTTTAATATTTTCTATCTCTAGATGTTGAAACACATCAAGTACGTTGTCTAGGTGTTCGAGGTCGCCGATGACGGAGTCTAGGTGACACAGGTAGCCGATGATGGAGTCTAGGTGGTGCGCTTCATAGTGTTTTGCCTTTAGGTGTTGAAACACATCAAATACGTACTCTAGGTGTTCGAGGTAGTGTATGACGTAGGTTAGCTGGCACGCTCCGTAGTTTGTTGCCTCTAGGTGTTCAAACACATCAAGTATGATGTCTTAGTGTTCGAGGTAGATGATGGCGGACTCTAGGTGGTACGCTACAACGTTTTTATTTTTAGAACCCGCATACCATCACCTAGAGGGAAAAACTATATAGCGCACCACCTAGACTCGGATACGTCGAACACCTAGTCACGTACCCGACGGGGAGGAAATCTAAACACAAAAACTTACGATTTGGACCAAGTAGATTTCATCGGCAGCGTTTCCTTTTACACAGCTATTGAAATACAGAAGAAGGAACTTTGGGCCTATTCAAGAAATATTCAACTTTTAATTGTACAACTAAAGCCCAAATGTTCAAATTTTTTCTGATTTCTTTAAACTCATCATTAGAAACACATTCTACAAATAAAATTATATTTTTTACGTACAATAATGTTAATAATGTAATACATCGTATTCGAAATTAATCATTATTATTTTTTACAAAATCTGTTCCCTTTCATAACCTCATTTATTCGGTAGTACTTCTCTACAAATTGAAATAATGTTTTTGACGAATAAAAAATAGTGTTTTGTTAATAATATTATTAAAAACTTTGGAAATGCCTTTATTTACTTTTACCTTTAATACGTTGTGAAATCTCATTTAAAATATATTTTCAAAAGTATAAAAATTTTTTCTTAAATGAAAAATAAAAATAATATTGTTAATATAAAACTTTTTACGAAAGAATAAATAAAGCAGCTGTAGGTAATAGACAATACAATATGTTAAATGATGAGCAGAAAGAAATCGTCGATATGATTTTAGGAGTGTCAAATGTTTTTGATTCCGACAGTAGTAGGTGCTTTTATATTGATGGTCCCGGTGGTTCTGGGAAAACATTTGTTTACACATTATGCCATTTATTAAAAAGTCAAAATAAAAAAGTTTGTTCTATGGCTTTTACTGGAATTGTCGCAATATTGTTACCAAAGGGATAACAGGAAGATAGTCAAAGGAAGGACAATTTCTGAAACAAACAGATGTTTTTATTTGGGACGAAGCTCTAATGGCTCCACGTTATGTACATGGAATTATGGATAGAATTCTAAAAGATGTTTTGAATAATGATTTATTAGTTGGCGCTAAAATTATAATTGTAAGTGGAGATTTTCGACAATGATTACCTGTTTTACCACGAAGTATAAGATGTGAATTAATTAATGTATCGATTAAAAAAATAATATTCATTGTATGCACATATCACAACCGTGCTTAACAGCTCTCTCCATTACCGTACTTCCTATTACAGCTCTTTCCACTACGGTACTTTCCGTTGCAGCCTTTTCCACTACGGTACTTTCCATTGCAGCCCTTTCCACTACGGTACTTTCAATTGCAGCTCTTTCTACTGCAGTTATTCCCTATTACAACTCGCTTCCATATTATTCGGTTTACTCAGAAAACGTTCGTTTAAATATAAGAAAATACGTAATTTGTTTAAATGATTAAATTGTTTATTTTTAAATTTAATATTTGTTAATGGATTCGGCATTCATTCATTATGTATATTGGCATGTAACTCACGACGCAATAGAGGGAGATAGCTAGCATAATACATATGAATATTTTGTTGAAAAAAAAAATTAAAAATAGATTTTTTGCAAAATATTTATGGTAATTTCTTTTGAATATTATCTATTATGTTATTCAAAGAATTTAATGAATCATTTCTTAGTTAAATTTTGGAGTTTTTTGTTTCTAAATCAGTTGAAATTTTGACGGTAATTTCAGTTTATATTTCATATATATGTTTTTGTTGTAATTCTTATAGTTTGAATCAATAATTTGTATAGTATGTACGATGTCCTAATCTGAATCGCGTAGCCATATCATATAATGTAAATAACTAGACGCTTAGATGAATAGGCAATATTCTCTCTCACTTGGATCGCGGACACACAGTAGTGAACATATTCTTCCGTTTGATCTCGCCCTCTCTCTTTCAGAAGAATGTTATATATGAATTATTAAACAGCTAGTTTAGCTCAGTACCTTTAGTGACAACAAGTTGTTTTATTATTTACACACCCATTCCATCTTCAAATATTGGGTTATGGGCCCAGACGCATCAACCAAATTCTGAAAAGTTTTTCGTTGCTAAAAGTTCGCGTGTGTGTATCACGTAGTGCTTACTTGTTCAGTGCCGATACTAAGAGAAAGAGAGAGCAGTCACAAAATGGCAAGTCGCAGTTTGAATACGCTCTTCCAACCCATAGACAGATTAATTGAGAGAGAAAATTATAGTACATGGGCAACGGTCATGCGAGCATATCTACAGATAGAGGATTTATGGGATACAATAGAAGCACCCGAAGGGGGTACATTATCTCAAGACGCTTAGAAGCTTCAAAAGGCACGCGGTCGCCTCATATTAGTAGTTGAACCCGAAATCTACACATACATAGAAAACGCGCTCACTCCGAAGGAAGCATGGGACAAATTATCGAAGACGTACGACGACCAGGGACTAGCAAGAAACGTAAACCTACTCCAACAAGCAGCAACTACAATACTCGAGAATTGCAGATCCATGGAAAACTATGTCTCTCGCATAATTGCTGCTACCCAAAAATTGAGTACAGTCGGAAGTAAGATACCAGACGATATTGTAGGAGCGTTCTTACTAACCGGGTTGCCGTCATCGTATAAACCCACGGTTATGGCGCTGAACAATTCCGGAAAGGATATCACGGCAGATTTTGTGAAAACGAATCTCTTAGAGGAAGCGGAAAGCAACAGCAGCGGCATTGAATTTGAAGCGCGTGATCTTCGTGCGCAAGCGCAATTTCCGCAACGCTCCAACTCTAACAGAGGACGCTACCCACCGAGACGAGGGCAAGGCCAGCGAAGGTATCCGTAAAGCGACACCAGTATAAGATGTTACAATTGTAATCAGATCGGCCATTTTACAAACCAGTGCAATGGTCCGGATCGCAGATACGAGTACGTGCACAACAGCTGCAGCAACAACCACAGCTACCGACGGCGAGAGCGAAAACGAGGACACCGTGTGTGCGCCTTTTACCGTGTTACAAACGCGGAATACTCACGCTACACGCCAAAGCCCGAACATAGATGAAAGGACACTTACGAAAAACTTGCGCAGGCCGAAAGTTACAGTGTCACGGCGGCGAATAAGTCTAATGTGTCCGTGCATGGGGAGGGTGAAGTTTTGCTGCAATATAATAGGTCAAAAGGAGTTTCGCAAATGTTATTGAAAAACGTACTCCATGTACCAGATCTAACCGCAAATTTGGTTTCTGTTAGTACTATTACTAGAAGAGGATTAACAGTGAACTTTATTGATAGCAAGTGTCTAGTGTTGAATTGTAATGGCATTGTTGTTTTGGAAGGAAAGTTGAGTGCGAATCACATTTATAGACTGAATCTTAATCCTGGCATTGAAACAGACTGCAAACGCAACGTTGAAGCTTCCTGCAGCATTAGTCTGTGGCACAGAAGACTAGCCCATCTCAACGCTGCGTATCTCAAACAGCTTAGCCAAACACCTACTGGAGTCGAGTTTTTGGAAGATCAGTTGAATACATGTGAGATTTGCAGTATAGGTAAACTGGTTAGTAAACCCTTTCATACAAGTTGTAAGCGTGCTGCGTCTCTATTAGAACTTGTCCACACATACAATATATTATTATATCGTTGGCTGAGAGGAAGAAGGTACTAACTCGGGAGAGCGCATAAAAAGAGGCTAACTTGGGAAAGTGCGTAAAAAAGGTGCTAACTTGGGCGAGCGCGTAAAAAGATGCTAACTTAGGCGAGCGCGTAAAAAGGGGCTAACTCGGGCGAGCGCATAAGAAAGGGCTAACTCGGGCGCTCCGCTTTAAATTTTTACGGTTGACTGTACTAATATTATTTCGCAAACAAATTTCGTACAAATCAACTTCTAGTGCAAATCAGAGGATACCTAGCGGGTTTTTTCGTCCGCTGAACTTAATTTTGGAGTCTACTTTTCTGTACAACAATAAGCTCATGAGCAGGAGACATTTTTCACGTTAATAATTCGCTAAATCTGAGGATTTCCAGGATGTACACTTTCGATTCAAAAATGAGACGTAGGATATTAATATCATAAATAAATATAAACATTTGTTTTTTTTAAAATCTTATTAGGGTTAGTTTAGATGCAAAACTGTTATTAGATCACCATTTACTTATCAATTTTATTCAAGTTAAAATGCTCACTATGTCGTAAAAACCGTCTTAAAAAAAGTGTATTGGTGTATATAGTTATTAAAAAACTATTATATTTTAATAATATTATAAATGATATAACAGGAGCAATTGTCTGCGAAATAATATTGTAAAGTTAACTGCAAAAATCTAAAAGCAGAGTGCCCGACTTAGCCCTTTCTTACGCGTTCGCCCGAGTTAGGCACTTTTTACACGCTTACCCGATTTAGCTCCTTTTTACGTGCTCGCTCGAGTTAGCACCTTTTTATACGCTCATCCGAGTTAGCCCTGTCTTACGCGCTCGCTCGAGTTGGCACCTTTTTACGCGCTCGCCCGAGTTAACACCTTCATCCTCCCAGCCAACGAATATCCTGATGCGTTCAATTCGTTTGATGAGTTAATTCTCTATAAGAGTATCAACACGAAAAAATTTAATTATATCTATATACTTATTACATGACAAAATTTATTTCACAGATTATAAGATAAGCGCCGTAGTTTCTGCCTCTAGGAGTTGAAATACATAAATGACATGGTCTAGTTGTCTCTAACAAGGAGAGGGTCTGATCTGCGGGAAACGGATTTTATCGGACATTGAAGAGTCGATTTGCGGTATGTAAAAATAAAGCCCAGTGCTGATAATTTCATCCAATGTGCCCTTTTTCTAGAGATATGGTCAATTTAATCTCAATTATCCTCTATTTCGTTAAAAAATGATATCTCTTCTATTGTGTGTCACATTGAAAATATTTATGATACCAAAACCAACAAAAAAGATTATAAAAGTAGACATTAAAATCTATACTTTAAGCCAAGATTCATTAATAAATATTGATTTTTCGCGAAGTTACAAACAATTAACCCATTAAAAACCAGGCAAAACCTGGCAGAGATATCGAAAAACGAACTGTTCCATCCTTTGCATAATCGAAAAAAAATACCCGTGTTTTTTCTTTTGTCGATTACAATTGTTTATAACAAATTATTTAAACAAATAACCCAAAA
>JAWWEQ010049087.1:0-14271 GCA_035583055.1 Torymus tubicola
CCACCTATATATAGTATTTATAAAATTTATTAAATATCTTTATACGTTTCTGCAACAGTGCCAACTTAAATTTTCTCTCAAAAAAAAATACTTCCGAGATAGCACCTTTTCGAAATCTCGGCGAGGTAGCACCTTTTTGAACGTTTCGGCGAGATAGCACCTTATTCCCCTCAGCTGACGAAAGATTAAAAGCAAGTGTGGGAAAGAATGCTATTTAAAAAATAATTTTGATATAGCACACCCCTGGGTATGACAACTATTACACAAAAGAGCTTGTGACCGCGACGGGGGGCTGCCCGCGTGCCGCTCACGATATCGTGAGCCGTGTTGTGGGGCTGGCGATAGCGTCGCAGTGAATCAGCTCGATACAGACACCCAATGAGCTCCTACCACCGCTGAGTAGCTCCTGCCAATCAGTATAGCAGACGCCACCGCCAATCAGCTTGTTGTTGGTCGCGTAGTTACAGCAGCGCCATCTCTTCTCACATCAGTGGTTTTCGAGCCTTCGATGTAACCGTATGGATAGCTTTTATTCAGTCCAACAAATCTCCTTTTCCCGTACACGGGTTTACGAGTTTTAATTTCATTTTGAGTAATAACTCCATGGTCAACTGTGTCGAAATTAACTTGTTGGGCATTAGCATTATTTAATCTAATAATTTTTAATTTACGTACACAACCTTCATCACCATCCGCTTTTTTATACTTGTATGCGTAAAATTTAGGACCTTCGGATAGAACTGAAGTGATATACGTACCGACACCGTTGTCGGCTAACTCATCCGTCAATTTGCCTGGAGCCGCGCCGGCTGGTAGATCTTGTTTTGCAGCTCTACTAAGGTAAAAAACTGAGTCTGTATCATAGTAAAGGGCACGAGGTCCTAAAACGTGTAGATAATTAAATAATTGTTTTCGCGCTTGAGAAGTTGTAAAACTGGCGAGAACATCACTTGTAGTTGGCGATGATGTCAAAGCTTCTTTCTTATAGTACCATTTGACTGGCAAAATTCCTGTGACATCTACCTCTGGACTGGTGAGTAACGCTGTCAATCTTTCTGGTTCTGTTATTACTTCTGTTTTTGTTAGGTTTTCCCGCTGTCCAAACTTACCCCACAATGAGTTTAAACATAATATTACTATCGATCTTAAACCTGTATTGTACTTTATCGCATCTTTGTTCAAACATATATCTTCAGTATTTTCAAGTTTTTTTATATACGCATCCTTATCTCGATCTGTTATACAATCAGTCGGGTATCCTCATGCCATTACCTTTTGTTTAAAAAATTCGTTAATATATTCGGCACATATACTGCCTTTGATATTTTGTCTTTCCAATAATACGGTGACTTCATTGTCATGCGATCCATAAGATTATACAAGCTACTTTTACAAATTTAGTATATGAGATATTAGCTGTGTTTTCAGGTCCTATTAGAGAGTCAAAAATGCTGGGTAGCAACTTAAACTGCACGTGTACGGTCTGCTGACTACTGGAAAATTATCCATCATCGCGGCTCACACTCGTCAGTTGGCATTTACCTCTCCGAGTGATCACACCTTTCATCAGTTTTTATTAACAAGGCCCATAATGGAGTGAGGACGCCGAATCTATTCGTGTGGTACGATGATATAAACTCTATCCCGTAATGCATCGGTAAATAAAGTCATTGGTGGTGTTATCATGGATAGAGTGTACAATACTTATACAATCTATGCAAAGAGTCTCTTGAATGAATTTAGTGTGTGTGTTGCGCGATAGTGTCCCGTAAATACCATGATCGTGAATCGCATGATCAAGGCGAGGATCATCTCCTTCCTCGAAGATAACCACCGTGATTGGGATTTATTCGTCCCAGGGCTGATGTACGCCTACAGCACAGCCGTGCAAGAATATACGGGTTCAAGTCCAGCCGTTTTGAACTTGGGTAGACAACCGGCTCCCCCTGTTTCATTAAAACGCAGTGAAGAACGCGCAGCTGCTGAGGTCGAACGCTGGGGATGTCGCTTGCGAAAGTTGCCCGAGGTGCTACAGATAGCTGCAGACAATTCCGCGACTGCGCAACAGCGACAAGCACGCTATTACAATGCGTCGCGTCGCGAAGTTAATTTCGATATCGGTGACAAAGTCTTAAGACGAAACCGCGTACTCTGGTCCGCTTCGCAGGGCATAGCAGCAAAGCTACCCCCTAAATTTTCTGGCCCGTACTCAATCTCGGCCCCAATTGGCTCGAGTGTGTACGAGTTGAAAGATCTAGACGGACGACCAGCTGGAAAGGCTCACGTAGAAGATCTTAAGCCCTTCCACGAGAACCCTGAAGTCGAGTACACCGAACCAGACTCTCCAGAGGCAAGCGAGGAACCTCAACTTACCCCTGAGGCTTCTAGTGCAATTGTCGGAATGCCAGAAGGAGAAACTTTCCGGCGTAAGCGTGGTAGGCCGCGAAGGACGCGCTTGGTTGTGAAGTGATCTATGCAGGTAGTTGGCAGGCCTACGCGCAAACAAACGCTGGAGGTGAACACCGCTGACGAGCGGTTGAAGCAACCTAGTACCAGCGATGCTTCTACGCCTCCACGGAGACGCCGTGGGCGACCAATCGGTTCGAAGAAACTCGCCTCGGTGCATACTCCCCGACGCACGAGGGCGCGAATTCGCATGACTAATAACTAACCTCTGGATGGCACCCTAGCCTACGAGACTGACGTATTCACGTTTATGATTTTATATAGCGGAGCGATGAGCGGAATACCGACAGGTTCCATTCGGCAGCTGGCGTAGGCGTTGCTGCGCCAAGTGAGCCTGGGGGGGTATCCCGAGCGAGGCCGTCGCTACGGGGCCGGCAGAAGAAGAGGAGGGAGCCACTTTATGGCCCCTCGAGCCACCTACGCCTCTGCAGGAATCCGCTCCCGCCGCCCCAGAGGAGACATCTCCGGTGCCGCAGTGCCCATTGGAGCTGGTCGCGGGCCCCTCGTCCAGACCAGACGATATCACCGTAGTGCCGTCACCCAAACGGCTCACAACCTCCGAGGAGGCGTGGGTCCCCAGCAGGGACGAACTGAGAGTGGCCCGGGTGGATTGGCTCCGGGCCCGCGCCAGGATGGTGGCTGCGATGGACGTTTCTGACGCCTTTAAGGTGGACCACCCCCGCGAAGCCGCTCGACTTATAGGCAACTATCGCTGGAAAGTGGCCAACGAGCGCGCCACGCTGGAAGCATACCGAGCGAAACACGAGCGATGGGCAGCCGCCCACGCCGACGCTTGTGCTGAGCGAGCCCTCGGCGTCCAATTGGATGCAATCCAGCGGCAGGCGACCGCTAAGATGCAGCGAGTACTGCCGCAAAGTGGAGTCCAGAGGCGACCGAGCGGCGACGGAGCCGAAGAAGAGGAGACGGGATCAAGATTCCCTCCGCACCGGAGGTGGTGCCTCGAGTGCGGACGCGACGGGGTGGACCGAGGACAGGAGTGCCCCAACCGCGGTAAATACCCCGCTATCCTCATCAAGAGGGCCCAACGGGAGCGCTAAGACCGCCTACTTTGGAAGCGTACTACCGCGATTATAGCTAACCCTGTAGCTCTTTGAGCCATAGGGCTAATAAAAGCGTATTTCTTCCATATTATGTACGAGTTATTTCTGAGTAGTTAATCCCCAGAGTACCCTTTCCTTCCTTTAAACCATTCCTCTTACTCTCGATTAACGAGAATCATTATTTCTAGATCAGTCGTTAGGCATGCCAACTAAAGAGAGAGCGGGATCGAGCTCGCACGCTCACCGGCTACCAGCGTCTGGGGGAGGGGCGTATGACGGACGAGTACTTCTCTGTCAAACCTCTCTCTTCCGTCGCCTGTATTAATGTATATACCATTTATTCTAATGTTTACAGGCTGTTACAGGTGCGGAAAGCGAGCGAGCGAGAGAGAGAGAAAGAGAGAGAGAGAGAGAGAGAGAGAGAGACGGCACCATCGCGAGTATCGCGCGCGCATAGTCAGTTTAGGTCTGGCCTTGACCGTGTAAACAACTATTCGTGCATACCCAACGTTTTTGCTGTAGAGCGCCCGCGAGTACCCTTGCGATTATCGCTTCATTTCCACCTGTTGTGGAAATGAATTGCTCTTTTAGATATTTAATTAATAGCTGTTGGTAAGTATAAATAGCCACTGCATCGTGAGCTAGGTTATCTGATATAGCCACAAAACCTTTGCCTTCAGTTTGAGAACTATCATTCATTTTGTAATAAATAAAGGTTACAAACACTGTTGCCTGACTATTATTCCAGTGGAATCCAGAATGTGCAATTTGAACAATAAAGGCATAATTTTTGCAAAATCTAGATTTAATATTGCTTCATCATTCTTTATACTAGCTTTCAATGTTTTATAATATTCAGACTGCTGTCTAGAAATAAATGTATGGGGCAAGAGCTTTTCAATTTTCTCACTAAAATAATCAATGAACTCAGATGTTTCATCAACTACAGTTTTTAGCGTAGTAATAGGAGTCGATACCCACTGTGAATAAGTGACTTCTTCAATATCCTTATTTTCAAATACTGTTTTCAAATATGCTTTTAATTTTTTAATTCTAGGTCAGTTTTCACATTTTCATAAGCAACATGTTGCTATTTGATTACTGATATTTTTTTTCACAAATCTCAATATTTAATAAATTTTTATAATTTTTAAATTGAAAAGCATATTTTTCTGTGATGGCTTGCAAAGAAGATCCTAAAAATAATTATTATAACAAAAACAGTGGAATAATTTTATAATTATAATCTTTATAAGTGAATATACCTATTGCACAGCTACACAACAAATTTCTGACCTGAAGAGGAGACCTTCATACCCTATAGTATTTTGACCCGCTGAATCCGAATCCGGCCCATCGCGTCAGGTTCAAGGTCATTATAAGATCAAATTGACAAAAAACCGTCCAAGTGGAAAAAATGCTGTATCTATAGGTTTATGGGGTCGGTGAATTCGAATCCGATATTTGTTTGACTTTATTAATTCAGGGGCGAGGTCATTTCAAGGTCAAATTAAGTAATCGCTGAAAAAATGTATAAGTTGAGAAAAGTAACATTCATAAACGTCGGTCAGTTTGATTTACTATGCATGATGAGCATTTCTCACTCCATAAGTCTATTGCACATGATTGAACGTCTGCATTCAATAGAGACTGTGACCGTCGGCATTACCATAACCCGATGTACACCACGAGGAGGTTGCGTGAGTGGATTTTGTATATCATGTAGCCCAGATAAGGGCGGACATTTTTCTGGTAGAATAAAATTTCAAAATTATATAACAAATATTATACGTTTTCCTTTTTGCTGCTATAATGTTCTCTTTCTTCAAAAGATCCGTGCAAAGGATTTTGAAGAGTTTTCAAATATAGGGATGCTTAATGAATTTAAAATTGCATTTTCTACATTCACATCTTGATAAATTTCCAGAGAATCTTGGACACTTCAGTGAGGAGCAGAGTGAACGTTTTCACCAAGACACTAATGGAAACTCGATACCAGGGAAGATGGGATGAAAATATGATGGCAGATTTTTGTTGGATGCTTAAGAGAGATACACAAAGGAAAGGTGAAATTTTCATATCGATGGTACCTACAAAGACTATCACTCTCAAAAATGTGCGAAAACTATCACTTTGAATATATGCAGTGAAACCATTATTATCATTTGTGTGCCAGCGAAAATTATCATCCCTAACAAAGCGCGGCGAGTAAAATTACTTTTCAATGCGCGGAGACGAAAACTATCAGTTTGGTTTTTGTGCCAGCGATAACTGTCATTTCTCAACAAAGCGCGGCGAAGAAATCTACTTTTCAATGCATGGAAACGATTACTATCAGTTTAAGTTATGTGCCAACGAAGACTATCACTTCTCAAAAAAATGAGGCCAATAAAATTACTTATCAATGGGTTTTTTTCTCTCCAACACTACCTTCCTTTAACTTAATAGAAATAATAGTGTTCGACAGCATATATCGAACAGTAATTTTTTTCACTACAAATAGTTCAGCAGTGCTAGTCTTCGTAGACACCGTCGATATATCTTTTGATGTTCGTTGTTAAAGTTTTATGGAGTTCCCCCGGTCGAAAACCCTCGGCGAATGCTGCACTGACTCTGGCGAACGAAGGCTTAGATAAAATGCGAAAAGACAACGAGAGGCGATACGAGTCTAACGCACAACACTTTAGCACACAAAATCTTCAATAAAGAAAAAGAAAACTCTCTACGTTCAATGTAATACTTTCACAAATTTATTAAAGTTCGCGCGTTAATTTTAATACACTAACTCTATCCCGCTCGCGTCGCACACATATAGAAATCAAAATGGCCACGCACGTGCCGAACGCGCACACGCATCACACTAGCGAAAGAGACGCACGCACAATATAAAAATAGTACAAATATATATAATATAATTGAGGGTTGGGGGCGGAAATAAATTACCCGGCGACGACAGCCACGCAACGGCTTACCGCTAATGTAGCCTTCGCTTCTCCTCGGCTACTCACACTATCTCTCTCTCCCTCTGGTAGTCTCCCCCTTTCTTCACTCGACCTCTTTCTCCGTCGCTCGACACACTTTACTCTCTCTATCTCACTCTAAAACGCCACTCATTGCTCTACTTTTCACTACTACTCTCTTTTTCGCCTTACTCTCTATTCTTCTCTAAGGTTATCGTCAACAAATTATTTGCACGTGTGCACGCAACGACTACTTTACACGAAATGACTGAGGAAATCATGTTGCGAACAAGATTTCGGTCTTCTTCGTTGATGATACATCTTCTCTTTCTCTCGCTCCAAGGGCGGTGTATAGGGCGATAATTATTCTGTCGAATCACGCAGTGTGTGAGCTTCCTTCGCGATTTTTCGGGCCGATCCAGCCTTCCAATTAGCTGATTAGGCGATATGATAATGCCTCCTGATTGGCTCTCCTTGACAATAGTTCTGCTCGGCAGGCGAAAATGCGGTGGTGCTACTGCCACCTGTTGCGCGAATTAAGTAGTAGGATAAATGTAGATGAATTTCGATTCGAAGGGAATGAAATAAAACACCACAAATCCACACAAAATTAATAGAAAACGTATTCATTATTAAAAGTAATCGTCACAGTTACAGGACCGGACAAAGATTGACTCGTTGTCGAGCATGTACCGCGGCATAACGTATATGTTTATAATATGATTATGAGTTCATTGATTATGGTTTAGTGGGCTTCAGCTCTGACTCTTGCGTGTAGTGTGGAGTGATGATCTCGCTCGAAAACGAGAGGCTGAGTCATATAACTCCTCCCTGCCCAAGTTGAATGACGTCCTCGTCATTGGGTGATTGTTGTATAGGTTGGCGTGCTTTAAGCTTATATTTGTACACTCCGGCTCATAAGTTTTTGACCCCTTCTAACAAAAATTGTATAAGCTTTAAAGTTTTATATCTTCGCGAAAAATCAACGTACAGAAATAACCGAGAAGGCTTTTGAAAGATCTTGAGAATCTCTTTAAGATGGCATTGGCTTAATTTTCTAATATTTTTTTTTAATTATTTAGGAGGACTTAAAAAGTAAGAAAAAATTTTTAAAAATTTATACCTATGTTTAATGTTCTGCCAGTTTAAAAAAATTTTTTTTTTTTTTAAAGTATTCATACATAAAAAGGAAGTATTTTGTTCCGCTTTTAAATCACGTTGTTTTTATTTACCTATGATTTTTTTCCTAAGAGTTATAAACAAGTTCGTAAAAAATGAACACTTTTCTTTAATCTTGCATATCTCCGCCATTTTTTGATTTAGAAAAAAATGATTAAGAGAAAAAATGTGTGGTTTTTACTGTAGAATGTGGTTACAAAGTTTGACGGATTTAATTGAAAAAAAAATTTTTTGATATTTTTTGATATTTTGCCAAATTTAACTAAATATTACTTCAACTTTCAGACCTTCCTGATAAATATTGGATTAACTTTGAAAATATATAGATTGGTTTCTATATAAATATTTTTCAAAAAATCGAATTAAAGATTTGGTAAGGACTTGGTAATGCGTGTTCCTTCAGATAAATTTTTGTTTCCATCATTTTTAACATTAATCAAGTAATTACTTGATATTAATGTCAAGTTATCAGATAGTGGATATGCTAATATTAGCGGTGTCTTGATTTCGATAATAATTGGTTTAATTTCTTCAGCGACAAGTTGAGTGCATAAATATCTTTTATCGTATATGAGTTGACATTTATTGCCGGATAATTGAACTGAAGGTCCTGTTAACTTCTATGGAGTAATTATAATTTCTGTTCGATTATTACAATTAAGAATAGCAAGCCTTTGAAATAAAGAAAATTCGATAGGATTAAGGATTGGGATTTTAACGGTGTGGATAACGGAATCATGGATAGTTACGATTGATCCTTGAGCAAATTGGAAGTCCAACAAATTATGGTAATGCAGCACTGATTCTTTTTGAGAATACGATTTCATTAAATGCTCTTTCATTTCAAATATTTGTTTATGTGTCAATATTTCTAAGTCAAATGTTTCCTCTGAAAAGACAAAGGATCTTTTGATTTTTTCTAACAAATTTAGAAAATGTTGTTCTTTTATTATAAGGGAAGTAATTTTTTCAAAGAGATCAGATTTTGCACTCTGCTTGTTAAAAATTTTCATAATGTATTGCAAATTCTTATTAATCGTTTCAGTATGATTATTCGTAGTTTGGTTGATCGTATTCATGATACTTACGGATTGATTAAGAACTACTACGTCATCACGTTGTTCACGTTTAAGTGAATCCAAATAATTATTTATTTTTTCTAAATCATTAGCATCTGGGGTTCCGAAAAGATATTTAATCACCGTACCTAGTCCATTTATTAAGCCTCTTTTATTTGTTTCATTTTCATTTGACGGCATGATCTGCTGTATATCTTGTTGAATTTCGTCGCATAAAGATTTAGTCTGTCTTATTAGACTGAAATTCTTGAGTTCCTTTTTCGAGAATACTACTGTATAACTCATATAAATTTCATTGTAGGTACGTATTAGAGTTCTTGTATTTATGTGGAAATCTATATAATGATAGTTGTCCAGAATTTTGCCAAATCCTTGCTGGTGATCATAATGTATTGCATTCGGATTGATTTCGTCACTCCTGACGAACGTCATCAATTTTATCAGGATTACTGCCATCTTCATTTTCCTGTAAATAAGAAATCTTTCTTACTCTCTTTGCACTTCTTAAGTTATAACGGCGTTCTTGTCCATGTATATAACATCCTAACGAGGGACCTTGCTGTTTTTCTACGAATAATTTTTGGTATCGCGGTCCCGTTTTATCATGTTGTCGTAGATGAGTTTTAATATAAATTTCTTCATTTTCTAGTGTTTTATCGGATTCATCTGGTAGATTTAGTCTCTCTTTTTGTTTCTGGTACAATCTATCATAGAAAGGTATAATTTCATTTTTTCTTATTTCGTTGTATTTTTCGATCGTGTCAATGTCGGGTTCAATGACGCGTTTTTGCAGCTCGTCATAAGGTCCATAAAGAAGAGTGAAAGGCGTATAGTTTTTAGTAGAATGCACATTATGATTCTGATTGTGATACTTTTCCAACTCCTTCATGAAGTTGTTCCGATCAATAGTAGGTGTGTAGGTGTTTGTTTTGATTAACTTTAAATTTGATTGGTAAAATAAATTCCATATTTTTTATCAGGCTTAATATTTTCTTTGAAAAATTAAGTACTTGTGTTTCTCCATCCTTTCTATTGATTTTGACGATGTATTGTACCTTAAGTTTATCTTTATTTATTTTTACTTGATAGTCATTTCCCGTTTTCATGATGATGCTATAATTAAAAGAATGAATATTTTTTTCTGTTATTGGTAGGGAAAAGACCGGATCTTCTTTAGCTGTGTGGACTGTTGCCATATCTTCTTCAAATATTTTATCAATCTCTTCAGCGGTGACAGGTGCATCGTCTGGTGTCTGAGGTATCATCGAAAGCAGGCCATCCTCTTTTACTGTCTTAGTGTTAATTTCGACGTGACTAAGAGCGTCATCAACATAGTTTTTACTACCATTTTTATATCTGATTTCATAGTCATATTCTTCGAGGTTTATTCTCCATCTAATTAATCGTGAATTTGACATCTTCAAAGATCAAAGCCACATTAATGGTTCATGGGCGGTTTCAATGTAAAATTTTCTTCCATAAATCTATGGTCGAAAGTGTCTGCATGCTTCTACAATAGCTAGTAACTCTTTTTCAATAGTTGAGTAATTCTGCTCTGCTGAATTTAATGTCCTTGAGTAGCATGACACGAGTCGTTTATCTTGAAACAAAAGGGCGCCTACTGCAGTGTTTGACGCATCAGTAGTAACATAAAATGGTTTTGTAAAATCGGGATAAGCAAATATTGGTGCGTTCATGATAAATTCCTCCTTTTTTGAGTGTCTTAGTCAGTGGTTTTGCTATTTTTTCATAATTTTTTATAAATTTTCTATAATAACCTGTTAATCCTAAGTATGATTTCACTTCCTTTTGTGTTTTTGGGATTAGATATTCCACAATAGCGTCAATTTTGTCAGGAGTCGGTTTGATTCCATTGAGCATTATTAAATGTCCTAGAAAAGGCACTTCTTTTCTCAGAAATTCGCTTTTATCGATTTGTATTTTTAGACTGTAATTTCTGAGTTCCTCGAATATAAGTTTGAGATATTGTTGATGCTCTTGTAAGGATTTTGAGAAAATTACTATATCGTCCATATGTATGAAAAAAAATTTGTGTAAGTATTTTATTAAGACTTTGTCCATAAGTCGTTGAAAAGTTGCTGGAGCGTTTTTTTAATACAAAAGGCATTCTGGCGTACTCATAATGTCCGTTTTCAACCCTGAGGCCGTTTTTTCTATTGAGTCCTCGTCTACAGGTATTTGGTGAAATCCTTGTGCTAAATCTAGCGTCGTGAAGTATGAGCATTTAACTAAAATTTCTAAAATGTCGTCCATTCTTGGTAGCGGATACTTATCTTCGATAGTTTTGTCATTTAATTTACGGTAGTCTATGACCATCCTCCATTTCTTCTTACCACTTACATCTGCTTTTTAGGCACAATCCAGAGGGGTGATGAGTATGACGAATTTCTAGCTCGCATGATTACATCGTTTATTAATTTTCTGACTTGTTTTTGTATTTCTTCTTTTAAACGATATGGATACATGAAACTTTTAACGTAAGTTGGTTGATCATCTTTGGTTCTAATTTTATGTGTGACTGCAGTTGTTGCTGATAATTTTTCGTTCCCGTTATAAAAGCAATCCTTGTATTTAGTTTGTATAGTCAACATTATTCCTTGGTAGTAATTCACTTTATCTGTTTTGCATTTGTCTGAATTGTTTTTTTAAATAATTTATTGCAAATTTGGGCATACTAAAAATTTGAGTTTTGTAGTTTATGTTTGCTTCCAAATTTGGGAAATCCTTGCCAATTAGGCTATCATAAATCGAATGTCATTGTGCTATGAGAAATGTTATAGGAGTGTCGTCGTCTAATTCATACAAAGCGGGAATGGTAAGTGCATGTGTGTCCCTTGTTAGTTTGTATACCAATTTAATTTTAAAAGAATGTGGAAAAATAAATTAGGAAAATAATTCGTAGGCTATTTTGGGGTTAATAATGGATGAAGAGGCTCTTGAATCGATCAAGATTTTAAGTGGTGGATTATGTATAACTATATGTAGGTAAATTGGGTGAGTTACCGATTGAATTTAAATTTTCTATGTCGTTTCGGGTGTCGCGGAAGCCTGTTGAAAATTTTGATTATCGGTGATTTCTTCATTTTAAAAACTGACATCTTCTTCATTTACAAAAGGGAATTCATTTTGATAGATTCTTTCTTTTTTCTTCGCTTCTTCTTCTTGCTCTTGTTGACAATGTAATTCTTCGGAAATGAAATTTGCAGGCCCAGTGCATTTACAGAAATTATTTTGCCTTGGAATAAAATTATTTAGTGGCCTTAAATTATTTGATTTGTTGGCTTGGTCGCCACTGGGTCTCTTGATATTTCTTCTGTTTATTGACATTGGCGTTGGTTGGAAATTTTGCGCATGAGGTGGGTTATTATCACTATTATTATTATTTCGACCAAAACTGCTTGTCGCGGTTGGAATAAAAATTGATTTGCGTTTCTGGATGTTCCAGGTGTATTAAAAGGATTAATATTTCTTGAATTTCCAATTATGGCAAACGCGTTTATATTCTTAATAGTATTGGCTGTACCGAAAACGTTTTGTTTGGGTTTATTTTCACCTTGTCTGGCAAAATTGAACAAAGCTGCTTCTTGTTCGTGATTATCGAGTTTATGGCATTTTATTAAACATGCAATATCGTCTAATTCGAAATGTATTAAATGTGAATGATAGGGTTCTTTAATACCATTGATGAACGTATTTTTTGCAATATTTTCGTAAAATCTGTTTTTTATAGTTTTTTCATTTTCATCTTGAATATTTAATTGCATATGTTCTTTCAGTTTGTTTAAACGATATTTAATTTCATAGGCATATTTTTCATATGATTGATTTGACAATTGGCAGTAATTACTAAGTTTACTAAATAATAATTTCTTGGAGCTAGGATCCTTATATCCGTTAACTAAAAGCGTTTTACATTCGGCATTAGTTGCCGGATTACTCGCGACTATCAAAACTAACGCTTCGCCACGAAAACGCAATTTAATCAAAGCGAACAATGATGCATTTATCGCGTTATTATTTGTTGCTAAATGATCAACAAATTTGTCACATGTTTGTAGAAAATGTGACAAAAGTTTAGTACTTCCTTCGTATATGGGGATAGCGTCACGCCATATAGTTAATCTAATTTTAAACTGTTCTAATGTAACTTCTGTCATTTTCTTTTTTTTTTGTTTTATAAAATGCTTTACGTAAAGTCAATCGTATTCAAGGATAGGGTGAGAGGGAATGTAAAGAAATTTTAATGACTTACTTTGATGATTCCTGGCGAATCTCTGTTCAAAGCAGGGTCCAATCTAACCGTGTGAATAGAAGGGTTAAAATACCAGTTGCTTCCTTCCTGATGATTTTCGTCCTGCAGTTGGAGAAGAATCTAGATTTCAACAACCTCGCAGTATCCTGTCCGCAGCGTCAGTTAAGTAAAAGGAAAAATGTAGATGAATTTCGATTTGAAGGGAATGAAATAAAACACCACATATCCACTCACAATTAATAGAAGAGGTATTCTTCATTAAAAGTAATCATCACAATTAGAGGACCCGGCAAAGACTGACTCATTGTCGAGAATGTACCGCGACATAACGTATATGTTTATAATATGAATATCAGTTCATTCCTTATTGTTTAGGCGGCTTCGGCCCCGGCTCTTGCGTGTAGTGTGGAGTGAAGATCCCGCGCGGAGACGAGAGGGTGAGTCAAATAACACGCGCAATGATTCGAATTCATAATTAATGTTCTCTCAAGTTTTACCTAATAGCATCTGGCGGTTGTGGCAGCGCGCCTTTACTGCATATGCACCTCCGCCAGGTCGGTTTAATTCGCCTCGCTATCTATACGCTTTCTCTCTCATATTTAAATAGGCTGTATATGCAGCACGCAGGCTGCCGCTGGCCGTCTCCGAATCTCTCTCCCTACTCTCGACGCTCGTGCTCTCCCTGTCCCTTGCTCTCCTGCTTTTCATCGCTCGCGCTCTCTCTCGCTCTCGCGACATCAGTGGCCTTGTGGCCGTCGTAAACTCCGCTCTCGTTTTCGGGTGTGTTCGTATAGGTGTCGCTGTGTCAGTGTAGTGGATGTGTGTTCGTGGGTAGCATCTACGGCGTCTTCTCCCGCAGGCTGCTCAATTCAGAGACTGGAGATAGAGTCAGGGACAAAAACATAGAGACAGAGACGTAGAGATAGAGACGTAGAGACAAAGACGTAGAGACAGGGAGGTAGAGACAGAGCCATAGAGATTGAGACATAATTACAGAAATATAGACAAAGAGATCGATACATAGATATAGAGATGTACGGACAGAAATGTAGATGCACATGGGCAGTTCTCTGGTGAATCGAGAGATCAAAAATTTTTTTTCTTTTAAAATCACCTAAATCGCTTCGTAAGCATCCGATATGTTATTCTGTTTTTTTTAGATTTTTTTCACTTCTAGTTTTTTGGTGGCAGAGGGTCACAGTTGGTGATTTTAGCATTTTCTGCATTTTTGACCGATTTTGATTAATTTATAA
>JAWWEQ010049088.1:0-14270 GCA_035583055.1 Torymus tubicola
CACGTCGTGAGGGTTATATATAGCCAATATTGGAGCTTCGGTTAACTTACGTTTTAAAATCTCGAAAGCTTCTAATTCTTTCCCGCCGAAACAAAACTTAACTTCCTTACGGAACAAATTATACAAAGGCTTCGCGAAAAATGAACATAACTCCACGAATGCTCGAACTTCTCTGACACTCTTTGGCAACGGAAAATCTCGAATCGCTTCAATAACTCTTTCAGTCGGTCGGATACTGTCTTGCGTTACTAAGTAACCCAAATACTCGAGTTCAATATATAAAAACTTACATTTGTCGATCCTCAGATCCAACTTATTCAGGACTAGTAACTTAAACACTTTTCTCAATACGCGTAAATGCTCTTCTATAGTTATAGTTGCTACCATAAAATCATCCATATACACAATTATCTCGCCGTTATCGATCATCGACCTATACACTCTCGACACATATCTAGTAAACTGTGCTGGGGCTGTTTTAAGACCAAACGGAAGCTTCAAATACTCATGGGTCTGAAGTTTGCAACGTTGGGACACAACGAAATAATTTCTCACAAATAAATAAAAGGGCTAAAAATTTGCACGATACAGTGAAATCTTTATTTTGACGTTGGGTTATGCTATAAAACGCTAAACACATGAGAAAATTCAAAATCTAACATATAAAAATAAAAATAAAAAAAAATTTCTAAAGTTTCGTTGCACTCCAATGATGCAAACTTCAAAACCGTAAATACTCGTACTGCCCTGACGGCGTAACGAACGACGTATACTTTATACAATCTTCCGCTACACGTAACTGATGAAAACCGTCTTTTAAATCTAATACAGTAAAATACTTTTTGCCCTTCAGCAAGTCTAACTGATCTTCGATGATCGGTAATGGGTAATTATCTCGCACAAGTATAGAATTTAACGCTCGGTAGTCTACGCACATTCGCGTCTCGCCATTTCTTTTCGGTGACAATGCGATTGGAGATACATATTCGGACTCGCCCGGTCGGATTATTTTTTTCTCTAACAACTCATCTACTCGCTTTCGTACGATTTCTTTCTCGGCGTACGACAATCTCCGCGCATTATAATGAAACGGTTGATGTTCTTTTAAAACCAATTTAACCTCAAAATCTACATCTGGCTTTTCAGGACGTTCGGGCGTAACATATTCACTCACGAATAATTTTTCTAAATCGTCTTTAACTTTACTCGGAATATCTTTGTTTACATTTAACTCACATTTTATTTTGTCTTTTTCGTCTGTTACGTCAACACTCAAAATTTCTAAAACTTCGTCAATCATAGTTATAGTATCATTATTAGTTAATTTAAAATTAAATTTACTTAAAACATCTCGCCCTAGAACTGATGACGCACTCATCGTATTATTATCAACTACAAATAATCTTAACTTCTCATTCGTTTTATTATTGATCGTGACGTCTAGATTTACTTGGCCAATTATTTTAAGTTTCGAACTATTTATTCCACAAAATTTCGCGCATTCATACTCATCGACATTTTGAATCGCGTCTTTTAATATAAACATCTCTTTTACAAAGCTAATTGGACTGCCAGTATCAAATAGCGTCCCTAACCTAAATTTAAAATACTCGCCGCTATGTATTAGTCCATACTCCACGCTCTGATAAAAATCGTGCTCTGGAACTCCCACCTCCTTGACATGTGTAACCTGGTTGAACTTGGGGCAATTCTTCGATATATGTCCCTCCTCGTTACACCTGAAACAAACAATTTTTTTCGGCTTCAGGCAACTCTTCGCCTCGTGATCAGCTTCGTTGCAATTGTAGCAGCGACTCACTGCTCGCTTTGGATGCGTCTGCTCGTCGCTCTTCTGCTTCTGGTCTTTGGTTGTACTCATACTCGTCGCTGTAGTCTCGCCGTACTCTTGATAGCGTCGCTACCTCCTTGGTTTCCACTGGAGCCTCTCGGTCGAAGAGTTATCTTCTCGAACGCTTTTAAAATATCCTCTACAGTCTCGAAGTTTTGCATACGAGCTTGATTTTTCACGATCGCGTCTGGTATAGCATTTATTATGTAGTCAATCAACTCTTCTTTATCGATCGGTACACGATTTCCCATAATGATTTTGTCGTGAACATAGTCGCTGAAATTCTCGCCATGCTTCCAAAAACGTCCTTCGAACTGTTTTCTCAATTGTAACTTACGAGGTTTATGATCAAACATAATTTTCATTTCCTTGAAGAGATCCTCGAGCGTCAACTCCAAGGCTTTTGATTGAGAATGAAACCATTCTAGCGCCTTACCTTTTAAGCGCGAACTCAAAAGTACTTTCATCTTTTCTTCTGACAGATCATACGCAGTCTTGACGTATCTCAGCTGTTTCTCCCAGTTAGCATACTCGCCGTCACAGCTATCGAAAACATTCACAAGTTCCTTCAGCTCACTTAGATTTACTCTTTCTCGACCACTTTGTATATTCGATGCTTCCACATTTCTGTTATTATTTGCGAACCGCAAATTTTCTAATTGTTGACGCATTATGCTTAACTCTAGTTCGGGTACTTCCCTTTCTCGACGATATAGCTCCATTTCTCGCCTTGTCAACTGCGCCGCACTCTCACTGTTTAGTGCTTCGTCGTTGATGCCTATATTTTGTGTATTATCGACTGAACGTAACTCTTGTAACTGCCTTTGTAATAATTTAATTTGTGCATCGGACGCTTCCTTCTCTCGTCTAAGCAGTTCCGTTTCTTTATCCGATGATTCAATATCTCCATTTACTATATCGTTCAAATCTTCGGATAGGTTTTCCGCTTCTTGCATCCACTCCCTTGATGGATCGTCTTCGTCTAGTCTTGCGATAAGTTCTGCTTTCGTCCCCGTAACAGAAAGCCCTTTCTTTTTTAATAACTCCTTTAGCATCGCAATACGAAAAACAGTAGGCTCACTTCCCCGTTTTGGTGCCATGTTTTCTTTCTATATACTTGCAATAATCAAAACACTAAGCGCGCACGGATATACTGCCGCCGCTTGTTTACTTCTCCGCTCCTCGTCCATCTCAGTTCCGAGAACTCTGGCGTCGCACGTTGACTCTCGCGTGCTCGTACGCGTTCCTGCCTGTGCTTCGCGCCCGCCAACAATAGCTCGCTCGATTTTGCGAATCACGCGTTTTCGTAGCGCTCGCGTTATTCTCAAAAATGTTTTTCGCGCCTGCACACAGCTAAGCGGAAATTTCAAAATGTTTTTCACGAACTTTGAGGCTTTTCCCTACGCAATGTCTAAAATGTTCACTACGGTCGCACACAGCAAAACCGATTCTAGCCCTTTTTCACACAAGACTCATACACAGCAGAATAAAATTTCAACGTCTTTGTCTTTCTTACTATATATGCACACAGCACATGTAACTCTTTCTTAATGCACTCAGCACTGTTTCTCACGGAGCACACAGCTCGACGTGAACTTTTTTCAGGCACACAGCACTCTTCTACGGGGCACACAGCTCGACGCAGACTTTCTTGTGGAGACACATAGCTCTCCCTCGAGACCGTTCCCGCGCTCGCGCTCCACGCTCTTCTCCCGGTATCACTAACTCTCACGACATGTGCAAACTCGCGCACAGTCTTCTCACTCGGTCCATCGCTATCACCTTATGTCTGTCCTTATGTCTATCCCACTTCTGAAAAATTGTAAGGCTCCGGCCCTTGCTCGTACTTTAGAACCGATCCTTGTCCTCAGGGCGCTCTCGACTCCTGACAGGATGTATAGGCCAATAATTAAATGCCGATGTAAAATATATAAGGAAGTTTATTATAACAAATATAATAAAGGTGACAATCTCTCGGGTAAGGATGATATAACCTGTCGGCTGTATCTTTGTGCACGTGTGTAACACCAGCGAGTGTAAGGGACGACTTTCCCTCGCGAGGCGCCAGGAACGACTCCTCTCGATACGCTACTGCGCCTATACCTCTCTCATACCCATCGCACTATAGCGCGTTTACATGTGTAAAATAAAAACCCTTCTGCTCGCTCTCTAGACTCTTACATAATCACGTTTTCCTTTCGACTATTGGTAATGCAAGAAACAAAATTACGTTACTCTAAAAGCGGCAATTCTATTATTCCCTTTCTTTCAGAAATAATTATTACGTACAACTGCTATTTCTAGTAAAAATATTTACGCGTCAAACCAAAATTAAAATAGTATTCATATTCATTTTAATTTAAATTTTGTCAACAGTTTGTATTTTTTTTAATATAAATTTAATATAAATAATTAATCACATGCTTCCACTTAGCAGATGTTATTTTCTGAATGTACCCTAACAGAAATTGTTTTTGTAAAGAACTGTTAGAAAATGTAAAGAACCGTGTGCGATTATCATAAACAGTTTCGTTTTATACATTAACAAGAGTTATTAGCACTTACCAAAAGTTTTTAACAATTGTTTATAACAGTTCATAATAGTTAATAATATAGTTTTAGTGTATAATAACAATAGTTGAAAAAAATAATTTATAAACAATTTTACTCTCGTAATGGTTGAACATACAAAACTCATTTTTTTCATTTTTCAATTTTTACGTTTTTGTTAATAACAAAAGAACCGCGATGGCTCATTTTTACGCAAAAATGCCTATACTCTATGTAGCGGTACTGTTATGCGTGTTTCAAAGGAAGTAAATTTTATAATTTCAGTCACTAATTTTTACTATTTTAGAACGTAAACTGAAAATTCATACTTAATTTAGAAAAATATTTTTCGTGATCTACCTTATCGACTACATTTGAAACATACGCACATTAAGCTAAATTAAATCTTTCTAAAATCATTTAAAAAAAAAAAATAAAAATATTGGGGTGTATAAGTATATCCGTCTCTCTCTCTCTCTCTCTCTCTCTCTCTCTCTCTCTCTTTTATTTTTAAACGTATAATGAAGACAAGAAAGTTATGGAATCAATCAACAAATTGTCGAGTATTTGTGTGTGTCTATATGATGATTATAAAAGTCAGTCAAATTTTCGCTGGTTTTCTGTTAAATACGCATACTTGCCGGATGCAATGAAGGAAAATTAAGAAAAAAATGTATTTCCCTTGAAAATTAAAAATATTGTTTTAAAAAAATATCGTTACGAGATTTTTAAGGATTCCATATCTATAATAAATAAAACTATGATATTTAATAATGAAAATTACTTAAAAAAATTAAATAAGTATTCTGATTGTTTACCTAAAAACTACAAAAAAACGTGCCCGACAAGTATGCGTATTTTATAGACCCCTAGCGGCACTGGAAGGTCCAGTACCTCGTGATACCCCACATTCCAGATATCGGAGCCAAGGATCGAGCCCTACGCTATTCCCGCTGTTATTTTTCTTTTTTTGGCCCCTGCCTGTATCACCTACGTGAAGTATCGGTCGCGTAGGTACTCGGAGAAGGTATGAAGGAAGCCGAAAGGCATCGGATGCTGAACACCCCGGCCACCAGGCACGTATTGTACAGGTTCAGGAGTATCTCCGGGCGTCATTTTGCAACTAACCCAAGGGTTTCCGCTGGAATTCCATCCGGACCTGGCGCCATTCCCGCCGCAAACTGAACAACAGCCAGGCTGAGCTCACCCTGCGTGAACTTCGGCACCTCGTCGTCGCCGACATCATCATCCTCCCACACTTGTTCAGGGTGTGTTGGGAAGAGTCCATCGTTTCTTCATCTCTGGATACCGGGGTGCCATTCCGTCCCAGGTTGTGGGTGACGATCTTATAGCCCGCTCCCCAAGGGTCTGAGTCCACCTCGTTAATCAGTGTGGTCCAACTTTCTTTTTTACTGTCATTGATAGCGCGTCTCAGTACTTTGCGCGATACGCGGTACTCCTCTGAGTGGGCAACCGCATCCGCATTGTCACGGGCGCGTTGAGCCCTTCGTCGAAGCCGTAAGCATTCGCGCCGGAGACGCGCGATCTCTTCAGTCCACCAGTACACCGATTCTGTGTCGCGTCTCGTCCGTTTCCTTGGCATGGAGGCGTCGCAGAGCCGTCTCAAAAGCCCCGCCTTTTCCTACCCACGATGCCGCAGGGGCTCGACGTTGTCGGATGACGTTTTCGGTCGAGCTGTGTTGTCAGTTTGTTCGCGTCGAGTTTTTTTAGGTTTCATCCCGCAGGGGTTGGGGGTGTCACCGTTTTGTTCTGTTCTTTATCCATTACGTTGCAATCGCTGACTGTGTAGTCCTCGAACACCCTTCATCGCTCGACTCTCGAGAGGATTCCGTGAGTTACGAAGGTCACGTCAGGAATGGATGCCCCGAAGCGGGGCTCCTGTATGTCATCGTCCGTTCTTCGTTTGCTACTGATAAGTGTAGCCTTGCAGACATCTCTAACAGCAGGCGTCCTCGTTTGTTTGTTGTGGTCACGCCCGACTTGGTAGCCCTCGCATTGGCGTCCCCTGCGCAAACCACATCGCCGGTGATACTCCGTAACGTGTCCTCGAGGGCCTCCACTTTTTCTTCAAATTCCGCGACGGTGCAGTTCAGGGTAAGATATATGCTGACGTAGGTTACACCCGCTATCCTCACCCAAAAGTAATCATCGCCTTTTCCATGTTCCGTTATCTGCGACGCATCACCCCCCCCCCCCCCCCTCCCGAATCCATAAGGCCGCGGAGCGAGAGTTGTTGGTGAACTACGTAGGGGTGTCTCTATCTCTGTAGGGTTCGCTTATCAGTATAAGTCTGCTTTCAGGTCCATGGCTAACTACGGCAGCAGGTCATGTGCTAATCTACTGTCATTTAGATTGTCCTGAAGTACCGTCGTCATTTCTTTGTAACGTATGTGCTGTCCTCTGTTTTAGTTTTGCCTCTGTCAAAGCCGTTCTAAAGGCGGAGTACAGTGCCATGCCCGGAACGTGCACCGCCCCACCGTCTCCCCGCTGAGGGCAGAGGAAACAGGAGGAGGTACTCACACAGGCTTTGACCAAGTATTCCCCTTCGCCATACCTCCAACAGCAGTTGCGTCTGTCTGGTCCTGTACAGTCCTGTCTGTAGTGGCCATAGCCGAGGCATCTGTAACATCTTGTTACCGTCAGCTGGGTCCTCACTCGGCATTTGATAAACCCGATTTTTATTCGTCCTATGTTGAGGAGGCATGTCGCGTCTCGTCTGTCGAGCTCGCAGATGGCCATCTTCTGCCTTCGGCTGTTCGGGCCGATGACCGAGATCTTTCCATCTGGAGCGGATTTCAGTACCTTGGTGAGGACGTTTCGTACTCCGTTAATTTCTATGATACAGTCCATGTCCAGGATCTCCAGCGTGACTTTTGGACTCATGTCTTTAATGAGCCCTTGGTTGCCCAGAGCGTCCCAGAACCGTCCGCTGAGGTCGTGTCAGTTTCCTTTAGTGCGTATGACAACTGCGCCGTTCTTCATCTTTGTGACACCTCTAACCGCAAGGGTATTTTTGGCGTCATCAATCGCCCGTAACGTCCATACCACGTCCGTGAACGTCTTACCAGCTAAGGGTCGGATCAACACCGCTCCGCCCCGTTGTTTGAGGGGCATTGTGGGTTGAGCGTCGCCTACGTCCAGCAGTTCTGTTAGAGTCCGTCGTATTCGTTGACGTCTCCTGTTCTGCGCTAGATTTCTTTGTTTTCTTTTTCTTTTTTATTGTCTGCCAGTCTTCTTGAGGTTTGTCGGCGTTTGTGTCTGACTTCTTACTCGCTTAGCGCTCCTGGGTGGTTCCGCCTGGGTGACGTACTCTGTACTTATGCAGCTGAGCTCGGCCAGGAGAGTTTTGAGCTTCTGCAGGCAGCTCTTTACGACAATGGCGATATTTTTCTGTCTCGACGTGGCGTTCTCCATCTTTTTGACTTCTTGTTGCATCCACATTGCCACCGTTTTCTGACTCTGTTCCGTATTGAGTGTCTCTAACGTGTTGGTCACCGTGTCAGGTTGACTGTTCGAGCTAGGCGCTAAAGAAGCTCGATACGCTTCTACTTCTGCTGTGGAATCCATCAGAGGTCCCCGGTAAAAGATACTGGGATATTGGAGCACCTGTTTCTTGCCTGTTTCGGGCGTTTTGGACACCCGTGCCTCGGTTGTTATTATTCATTTCTTGATTCATCCTACATATCTTGTTAAGATGGTTCGCCCACTATGGGAGCCACACCTTGGTGACAGAAAAATCACCGTATGGTTTGGCATTTTGGATACTTTTATAGGTTTTGCTATCGTCCTCTCCAATATAGTAGGCATACCGAACATTGTGCGTAGACTCGGAGTGGGAGAACATTTCAACTATAGCATCGGGTTCCATTTTTTCCGCGCTCCCGCTGTAATTTGCAGCATGTATTTGCTCTTCATGTAAAGCGTGCCATTCGTCATATTTAGCCGTGTCTTTCCTTTTCTCCCAATATTCACACTCTTTACAAACCTTTGATTTCACGCAAATGTCTACAACTTTTCCTGAAAACCAACAAATCAAACTTACAAATCTATATAGAGAAGAGAAGCCATGCTTTCTCCAGGAGCCGTCACCTGACAATGTTAATCCTTCTTCTTCTTTTTCCAAAGAAATCTGTTTTACCTCTTCCGCAGCTTTTTGAAAAAAATTACATTTCACAGCGTCCGAAGCTACTGCAATACCATGCTCTAGCTCATCGTATGCTTTTTGGTGGACTGGTTTTAGAAGACACATTAAAGTGTAGAATTTACGCCTTATGCCTTGCATTCCAATGCCGATAAATCTCATAGAGAAAGTAAGATGTCTATTTATATCGTAGGCATGGTTATTTATTAGAGGGCTGCTGTCAATAGAAGAACTAAAACCTCACTTCTTACACGTTACAACGAGCTTAAAAACAAGTCCTCGTTTATTCGACTCAGAAAGTCATACTACCTGCACTCTCTTTATACTAAAATTTGCGATAGCGTGGTAAACACAGGTAAAAAGTCTTTCTTTCTTTTTCTTGTCATCTTTTTGGCAAGCCTTGATACGCCTTCGATGTCTCTCTCGAAACTATGACGGTTGGGCGGCTTTCTATTTCCTATCTTACACCATACTGATGCCCTGTTCCCGTTTTTTACTTATGCACACTTCGCCACTCATTAAACAAAAACAAACTGCGAAATATAACTCAAGAAAACTAAACGTCACTCACAGTAAGAAGATCATCCGTTTACTCTGTGTTTAGTGCCAATCTAACGGTTACTCTGGCGTCCTATACGGCTTCTGTAAGGTCAACTGACGCCATCTATACATCTTTCGATGAAGTATAATTGATTTTCACCTACAAGAATAATCGGCAGAGTTACAATACACTTAAAATGCTGTGCTCGCTAGAGCGACCTTTTCGACCGTTTCGAAACGCTTAGAGCCGACTCAGAAAAAAATCTAAAAAAATTATTTACAGGCTTGCATCGCCTGCCAAAAAAAATTATTTTCAAATGACATTTTTTAATACTTTAAGCATCATTTAAGCCAATAAAAAGAAAATGAAAAAAAAAAAGAAATTTTCTGAGTAGCATAACCTCTTAAAACTTACGTTTGCTAATTTATTGTTTCTACTTCAACTTTGATTGAAATTATGTCGACTTACTAACACGTGACCCCATAAGACAAATTTCTATTAAAAATAGTAAAATTTGAAAAAAGTTAGGGATTTTATTAAAAATGTAGGAGAGTTTATTAAAAAGGTAGGAAATTTTGGCGAATTTCGAGTATGTCCCAGCGCTTTTATAGGAAATAGTATTTTTCCTGTATATGAATTTTAAAGTTTCTTACTTTATTGCACTTAATAAGTCTTTTTTTCTTCATAAACAAAATAGACACCTATATGGCGATATTAAGGAAAAAGTATTAATACGGGAAAACAGACTAAAAGGTACTACTTTGCAAAATATAGCAAAAACGTATCATCTTGTAAAAAGAATCCAGAAGATTTCATCTCTAAAAAATATAACTTTTTTGTATCCAAATTTAAGTTTGTAATACCAATTTTCTTTTCAAATTCATTATACGTATAGTATTTTGAAAGTTCGTTCTAAAATAAATGAAATCTCCTCTCTTTTTCTCTTTTCATCACTAATAGCAAACTACCATTCCTTGATTTTGACGTCTTCAACGTGCATTTGTTGCTTTTGCCAATCTCTGCCCACTACTAGGTACTCAGCAGACAGTAAGAAATTCGGTCGTAATGGAATTCCTTTACGCCAGCTCAAAATGTCTTTTTATTCTGCGTCCTCTGATTATAATTTTCGGTACGTATTTTCCATTAGAAATTTTTCCAAATATTTAGAAGCTGACCTTTGTACATCCTTTAATAAAGATGTCTGCTGAAGTACTATTTGATTATTGATTATTAAATATTCAAGGTGGCGCTGACCTTGTCTGTTTGTAAGCAGCTTTTTCTATTGTCCCAAAAAATAACACCCTAAAGTATATCAGCCAAATCCATGATCCAAAGTTGAGAAATTCTTGTTAGTCGATGACAGCAGGGAAAAAATTGAGAATTTATCACGCTTGGAATTGCATTCGATTATTCTAAAGCGTTTTATATAGTCAACAATTTATTTCTGGTCACCATCGTACTATTAATTAGTAAACTCTGCATTCTTAGTCTACCTTAATCGACTTGTAAGTAGGAGCAGATTCCAATTTGGTGTCGAATAATAGTAATTATATAACCAATGAAAAAGTAAAGATTTGACTGATTTGTTACAGAGAAAGACCTGGTCGAGAGAAGGTAATGGTGACGGGTTGGCAGTCCATTCGGCCAGCACAAACAACAGCCACAACATTGGGACGGCAGCAACCACAGTGGTGGGCACAACAAGCCTAGTGTCACAACACCACATCCAGCAACAGCAGCCGCAGCAACAATTGCCGCCGCTGCATCAGCAACCTCAACAGCAGCAACAGCAGCAGCAGCAAACGCACAAGACCCACACAATGACGTCGCACACGAAGCAGGTCAGCAACAATGGCAACGGAGGAGGCTCTAATCCCCAAGGTGATGGGGATTATCAGCTGGTGCAGCACGAGGTGCTGTATTCCATGACCAATCAGTATGAGGTCCTTGAGTTTTTGGGTCGCGGCACTTTTGGCCAGGTAAACATTCTTCTTATTACTTTCTAAAGTTGAATTAGTGAAAAAAAACGCAAAAAATTAGTTGAAATTGCTCCACGGGAACTTTAGTGAATATTCACTGATGAAATAATGAACATTCATTAATTTTTAGTGAAAATGCGTCGAAATATTCATTATTTTCAATGGTAACGTTTGAAACCAATAGGGGAAGGTGGGGTAATTGATGGAGTTATACGGGTATTCTCGCTATTAGAAATATATAACCTTTTTCATTTCGGTATCGAACCTCCTTAAGCTAAGAAAGTGTATTGTTAAACGCTTAAAATTGACTGTTTGGATTCATGCATATTTGTATGATTTTTTCGTTGTTTAAATTGTTAACCAGAAAAAAAATTGAAGAAAATTTATGTTATGGATATTGAACGATCACTAGAGCAAAAATAAATAAATCATTATAAACTTTCGTAGAGAGATAGCTCTGCAGCCCTATTCTTGAACATTTCCCTGAAAACGATTGTATAAATTAACTTGAAATTTATAGGGTATCTAAATAATAATATGAAGAAAATAATTACAAAATTTCATTGAGATTGCACAATAAATCACAATTACTTTTGAAGATATTCGTTTTTAGAATATAAAAACTAAGCAGACGTTGTCGTAAACTAACTACAGCTGCGCTGAAACCGTAGATAAGCATTCTTTTCTACCAGGGTTCTGTGCAATTTTTTAAAATCACATTTACATTATTTTGATCAGCAACAACTTTTGCTTGTAAATTTAGAACATAATTGCACAGCCATAAACAGCCAGTTTTTACAAACTTGTGTATTATTAGTACAGACTGCAATAACTTTGTTGTGTTCAACTTTTTCCTTCTATCTTGCATTGGATAGCGAGTGAACTTGTAGTCTTAATTCTTGCATCAACCTCAAATACAATTTCATTCTACATAATATTGAGTAGCTTATTAGGCACATTATATCTTGTTGGTGTGCCGAATGAAGGTTTTAAAGTTTTTAGCAATCTTTACACGCAGAAAAATGTCCCATTAAATATAAGTAGAACGTCTGCTAAACCGCGGACAAACTCATATTCTGAGGCTTTTCAATATATTATTATCAATCATTAATACACAGATATTAATTATTAAAATTAAAAGCTCTAAAATTTAGTACATGATTTTGTACAATTTTTAGTATTATTATACTAAAAATTGTGTTTAGTATTATTAGTAGTTTTTAGTATTATTATACTAAAAATTGTGGCTGCTAATTTTGATACTCAGTTTATTAATTTTTACTATAGAAGTATACCAGTTTTCAGTAGCCAGTTTACCAATTGTTCGTACGAGTATAGCAATAATTAGTAATTATTATACTAAAAATTGTGACTTTTAATTTTGATACTCAGTTTACTAATTTTTACTACAGAAAGTATACCAGTTTTTAGTAGTCAGTTTTCCAATTTTTCATATGAATATAGCAATAATGACAAGAGTCCGTGCCAATCAGTTGATGCGACCATAACAGCCGCTTTAACCGCAAATCAAACGCAATACTTTATTTTTTCGACCACACATAAACTTATGCAATAGTTATATTTCGAAAAATGTTTACTGGTAGAGCTCATAATAGTGATATAATTAAAGAAGTAATTAATTCTTTAATGATTGTTTCAAGCACATTGCTCTTGTATGTAACAGCATGATGTGTAGCATATGTAGACGAATCGATGTATCCTGTTAACAAAGTGCGGCGTGGCGCAACGGCTAAGAGTATGGCTTCCGGATCTGCAGGCTCGTGTTCGATTCCCGGTCTCTCCAATTTTTTTCAGAAAAAAAAAAATATTTCTAATTTTCATTATTTCTGAATGTATCTTAAAGCTATGAAAATAAAGAAGTCGATAACGTAGATCGCAATAAAAATCAAGGAGCGCGGTCGCGCTCCGAATGCAAGTCAGAGTAGCAAGCCTGAGGACGTACCGTGCTACATATACACAGGAACATCAGTTCCTAACCTGCGAATTCCCGTTCTAACCCTTTTCATTCCTTCTTTTATTGTTTTATTTGCAAAATACTTCTAATATATATTTCGTACTTTTCCTAGCTTACAATAAATCCAATTTCCATGTCGTTCAACACGTTATATCAAAAGATATTCCGTGTTTTAATACTGGCCTTCTCCTGCTGTTGCGGGGCGCATGCGACACAAGCGGCGGTAAAATTTAAATATTCGAATGTAGTTATATTTTTTCCTTAAAGATATCTATAGGTGTTCGAGGTAGCCGATCACGGAGTTTAGGTGGCGTGCTTTGCAATTTTTTACCTCTAGGTGTTGAAACGCATTAAGTACGTCGCCTAGATGTTCGAGGTAACCGATGACGGAGTCTAGGTGGTGCACTCCGTAGTTTTTTGTCTCTAGGTGTTGAATCACATCAAATACGTCATCTAGGTGTTCGAGGTAGCCGATGACGGAGTCTAGGTGGTGCGCTCCGTAGTTTTTTGACTCTAGGTGTTTTAACACATTAAGTACGTCCTCTAGGTGTTCTAGGTAGCCGATGACAGAGTCTACGTGGTGCGCTACGTAGTTTTTTACCTCTAGGTGTTGAAATACATTAAGTACGTCCTCTCGGTGTTCTAGGTAGTCGATGACGGAGTCTAGGTGGTGCGCTCCGTAGTTTTTTGTCTCTAAATAGAAACCGATGACGGAGTCGAAATACTGAAAAAGGTGCTCTCTTTCATTTGTTCATTGGTTAAGCTAGAAAATCCTTATATATAATTGTAAAAAAAAGAAAAGAAAACTAGAGATTACAAGTTTTACGTTGCTTTTTTCAGAATTCAAAAATATTAAATATATCAAAAGTTATGATAGTTTAAAGATAAGCAACGCAAATGCATCAATATAAGTAATAAGTATAAAGTTAAAGCCTGTCACGTTTGGTTGCTTAACTTTAAATTTTCATAACTTTTGATATATGTAATATATTTTAATTCTGAAAAAAAGCAACGTAAAACTTGTAATCTCTAGTTTGATTTTCTTTTTTTACAATTATATACAAGGATTTTTTAGCGTAACCAATAAACAAATAAAACAGAGCATTTTTTCAGTATTTCTTTCAAATAGGAGCATGCAGGAGGGGTCCGGCAAGTATGTTTATCATTACTTCTATACAATAAAAAAATTCTTAAAATGTGTAAAGAAAATCTAC